>BHFT01013852.1:0-17205 GCA_004320025.1 Laticauda laticaudata | reverse complement strand
TTGCAAACAGTTTGTCAAGCTGTTTCATAACAGCCTTGGTGGTTGTGGAAGCCATGAGGATGACTTCCAACCAGTTCAAATATGCATCAACCACAATCAAAAAAGTAATCCCCTTTGTTGGTCCAGTGAAGTCAATATGCACTCTGGACCCTGGACCCTGGGGAGTTTCCCAGTCCCTTATTGGTGCCTGTGGGGGGGGGTAGGCCTTGCTTTCTGACAGTCGTGGCATGTTGTAACCCAGCGTTCAATGTCTTTGTCCAGCCCTGTCCACCAGACGTAACTCCTGGCCAGGGCTTTAATTTTGACTATGCCCAGGTGAACCTCATGCAACATGCCCAGGACGTCTTCTTGGAGGCTGCTTGGGATTACCACCCTGTCATCCCATAAGATTTTCCCTCTTTACTTTGAGGCCTGCTTTCCTAAATCATGTTAAGACTTCTCTTAACCTGGTCTCTAGCTGGTTGGCATCTTTTGCTGAGACCAGTACATCGTCGAAGTATGGGACAACACCTTTGATTCTGTTTAATAGGCGTTCCATGAGGCTTTGGAACACGCCTGGAGCAATGCTAACACCGAATTGGAGGTGGTTACATTTGAATGCCCCTCTATGTGTTAATATAGTCTGCGCTTCTGCTGTTATAGGATCAATGGGTAGCTGTTGATAGGCCTGAGCTAGGTCGAGTTTTGTGAATATTTTTCCTCCCCCTAGCGAGTTCAGTAAATGTTGCACTACTGGCATTGGGTATGCGCTTTGTTGGAGCGCATGGTTCAGGGTTGCCTTATAGTCCCCGCAGATGCGCACTGACCCATCTGGCTTCACTGGTGTGACGATAGGGGTTTCCCACCTGNCGAATGGGATGCGTCTGGCCTTTAAATGGATGGGGGCTATTTTCGGGTCTAGGCTAAATGAAATTGGGGTCCCCTGGAACATTCCTAGATTCCTGTTGAATACATCTTGGAATTTGGAGTAGGTCCTCCTCCCAGTTGGTTGTAGCGATGTGGTTGATCCCGGTCATCCCGATTCCCAGAGGCATGAACCATTCGATCCCTAACAGGCTAGGGCGGTCGCGGTTGATGATAGTGAGAGGCAAGACTTCGGTGTGGTGTTTAAATTCAACTAGAAAATGTCCAAGGCCTACTACTGGGATTTGATTTCCCTGATAGTCTTTTAACACTCGTTTTTGTTTCTGTAGTTCTCTCTGTTTAATGTTCGAAATTAGGTGCCGGATGGTATTCCAGGATACCATTGATAGGAATGACCCTGAGTCGACTTCCATCTCGCAGGGTTTCCCCTCGATGCTCACCTCTATCCGGTGGGTTGTTGCTGTGGGCTGTTTCTTTCGTCCCTCTGCCTTCTTCTCCCTGGTTTGGGTTGGCAGGTCTGGAACTACATTCATTTGTGACATTGTGGTTGCTGACTTCTTTGCTGCTTCGATGGTGGTTGCCTCTGCAATGGCTTTGGCCACGGTTATGTTCAGCCTATTCAGTAGTTTGCTCTGAAGGGTAGAGTCTTTCAGGCTGAGGACTACGTGGTCTCTTATTGCCTCGTCCATGTTTTGGAACTCACAGGCTCCTCCAATGTGTCTTAAAGCTGCCACAAAATCTGCTATGGTTTCATCCTCCTTCTGGTCCCTTTTGTAAAATTCATGCCTTTTGATTAAATTTGAGGCCACTGGTGCGTAGTGTGCTCGGAGCATTCAGTTTAGGTCAGACCATGTCATCTGTTTGACGTCTCTGGGTTTCGCCAGCACCTTCACCATTTTTAATACAGCCGGTCAGCAATGTGTAAGGAAGACAGCCCTCTTCCTTTGGTCTGAGATTTCTTCCATCTTGTTGCTTTCTAAGAACATAAGAAAGCGATCGATATACAATTCCCAATCCTCCTCATCAGGATTGAAGGGTGTGGGCGGTGCGTTGTTACTGGCCATCTCTCTCGCTCAGTTCAGATCACCACGTGCTTCGGTCTCTGCTTCTACGATGATCCCACCTTCGTCGCCAGTGTTCCATCTGGAAAGAAGCGTGTGAGACTGGGTTCCAAACAACAACTCTTTTATTTAACTTGCTAAGCAAAAGATATGGAACATAGCCCAAGCCATGGCAGCCCTTTATATAGCGGCTTGCCTGCCGGCTTATGGCCAATGACACTTGTTTAATTCTTCCCGCCGCTTGGTGGCTTCCCAGATTGGTTCCTAGTGAACCAATCCGTAAGTGGCCTTTTCGGCCAATCAGAACGAGGGACTTTGAACCTACCAAATTCCATACAGAACAGAACTCAACTCATTTTTTGCATCTGTATTTCCACAACAGGAAAAAAAGAACAGTCCAACCTATCAAAAATAAAAAAGTAGGCTTCAGGATCACTCCTTTCCAAATGGTGTAATATTATTGGTATTTAGATTAGCTAAATAGTTTACTTTTTCTTAGGATTGCAAAACAAGTAATATAAATTCATCAACTTTACAAAAAACACTAAAAGAGTAAAGAACAGAAGAAAATGATATGTAATGAACAGTGAAAGAAGCACAGACCATAAACAGTTCTACAGATGGAAAATGTGTTCCAGATAGTTATTTGATTATATAATATGCTGGTTTACCAAGACTATTGTAGCATTTGGTTTCTTATAGTTTTATTTCACTGCTGAAAAATAGGTTAAATAGAGGTTTTACTTCATGAGTACCTTTGGAAAGAAGCTTCAGGCAACCCACTACTAACTCTGTCATTTGCTACTACCAAGAAAGCAACAACAATTCAGCCAACAACAGTGTAAAACAAAACATTCCATATAATAGGTTACAACCAATAAAACACTAAAAACTATTCTTCACAGCTATGACATAATGGACCTCAACTTGAGAAGAGTATAATCATCAGACCAAATAAAACCCAAAAGTCCAATGCAATTGACATGTTTTATTTGTTATCTAATGTCCTAAGTAAAAAGTATAGATGTTTGTTTTCTATAGTTTCCCTGTAAACTAAGTTTATTAATTCAAATAATAAATGTATCACTTCATAGAATAACAATTAAAATATTCAAGGCAAAAACTAAAGCAATGGAACAAGATACATCTTCAGAACCCAGTGTTTTTAATCAAAATTATGAATTTGCCCAATCATAAAACAAGCTGAGTTCCTTTTGTTCATGGATCACAATGTATGTAGCTAATGATCCAGTCTGTCTGACTCTGATGACTACAAGACTATGGTACTTATTTGGTTGTTCTTTTTAAGAAATATGATCTGATTTAGTTGCCCTGGTTAACTACACTTTCTAATCAACTGTCGTGTTAAGCATCACAAAGATTCTGTTAAGCATCATAAAGATCCAGACATGAAGTTGTTAGGAAACGTGATAATTGAAAACAGACAATTCCAAACTAAGAATTCTTAAAGGTTGACCAGACAATTGGTGTAGGAATTCCTCATGACCAAAGCCAGAAATGCTTCTCCTGACAGCTGTCAAGGAAGACCCTTCAAGTACCTATTATTTCAGAAGGAATGTATCCATTCACATAACAAATCTCCAAATTAAGTAGAATAATCAAAAATACCCAATATTATCTTTATAATTATGTACTTATGTAAAACTGTACAATTATTTTAATTAATATAAAATTATATGATTTACAACTGTAAATAAATTTGTCTTTCAATTATACCAAGTATTAAATATTTTCTCATTTTTTTAAATTATTGAGTGGTGGCTATATACTGACATTTAATTGTTCAATATATAGCAAATTAGAACACATTAAGCAGTGGTGGGATTCAATTAATTTAACAACTGGTTCTCTGTCCTAATGACCAGATGGGTAGGCATGGCTGTTAATCATGTGACTGGGTGGGCATGGCCAACTCGATATCACTCACATCAAGGGATGCTTTGCCTCACCCAGCCTCTCATGACTGTGGGGATACTGCAACAATCGTAAGTGTGAAAAATGGTCATAAGTCACTTTTCTAATGTTATTGTAACTTTGAATGGTCACTAAATGAACTGTTGTAAGTCAAGGATCACCTGTACAAAAATACAAAAAGCTTCTTTTTGCAAAAAATCTGTCTTAAATACCAATAATTAGATTAGAAATGTGGCAATACAAACTGAAGATCACTGATAGCCACAGACATCATGGAAACCTAAATCATTCAGCAATACCTGCAACCTGGAGTTACAAATCAGGCAGGCTGCCAGAGCACCTTGAGGAATTAAAATAGTTAAAATGCAACTATCTATCAGAAGCCAACTTGCTCATGAAGTGAAACCCTTTAGCAGATGTCATTTAAACTCTCCAGAAAGAGGGTGGGCATATTTGGGCTACAAAATGACAAGCTAATAGAACAAATTATATAGGGGACCCAGATTCAAGCTTCCCAAGTTTGTCAGGATCACAATAAAATTAGTACATGACACAGATATCTAAATAAACCTCAAGGCTGGTGCCATGTTATGAAGCCTTATTATCATGAGAGAAAACTAAAACAAATTAGAGGATCCACACCCCTATCTCCTATTTTAAAAAATCTTACTATCAGTGAGCAATCATGTGCCTTGGCCACTCCAAAGCAGCACAAAAGCATCGAAGGTGGTTTTCAAGAGGCAACTGGACTTTCTGCAAACCAAGAAAGTCTTGTTGCCTCTTGAAAAAAGCACTTTGGGACAACCATGACCTAGATGACTGAAAAATCCCCATAGACACTGTACTCAGTGAACTGACTGAAGGGAGGCCCCCTCCCCAGATAGAGGAAGAACTGGGCTTGACTAGTCTAGTAAAGAGAAGGACCAGGGGAGACATGATAACAGTTTTCCAATATTTGAGGGGCTGCCACAGAGAGGAAGAGGTCAAGCTATTTTGTTAAGCACCTGTAGGCCAGACAAGGAATAATGGATGGAAACTGAACAAGGAGAAATTTAACCTGGAAATAAGGAGAAACTTTCTGACAGTGAGAAAAATCAACCAATGGAAGAGATTGCCTTCAGAAGTTGTGGAAGTGCCATCACTTGAGACTTTCAAGAAGAGATTGGACTGCCATTTGTCAGAAATGGTGTAGGGTCTCCCGCTTGGGCAGGGAATTGGACTAGATGATCTACAAGGTCCCTTCCAACTCTGATTATCTGTTAAATATGTTAAGAAGATATTAAACAGCAAATAATCCAAACACAATACAAATAATTACATCACAACCTGTTTAATCCTTTTTAACTGAAACACAAGGGAAGGAAAAAAAAACCTTGTCTGGCTGATTGCCAGAGCTTACAGCAGTTGCCCTTGTTAAATCAATTACCAGAACAAATAGACAGGAACTAACAAGATTTCTCAACTGTTCTTCTTTTCTTCCAAACAAAGCTGAAGAGAGAAAATTATCCCATCAATGAACATAGGTTAAATGTCACCAAGCAAATAATTAAATGTCACCAAAAACCAGTTTTAGACCAAAAACTCACAAAAGGATATATAAATTCATGGTCGAAAATCAATCTTTCTAGCTAGCGAAGAAACCTTACTGAATGTCACTCATCTTGGTTCCTTGTCATTAAAAGCTTCTTTCTGGCAGCTATGCTTCATTATTCTATTATTTCTTCAAAGTGCATTGTGGCTAGAAGAATCCTAACAGGGGGGTATTTTCTCCCAACATGGCAAAGCACCCTTTCAAACCCAGGGAGAAGCAATCCTTAGATCCATTTTCACCATTTAAAGATACCAGCTGGTCTTACTCATCTCAAAAGTTATCCTAAGGAAATCATCAAGATTTAAGGAAACATTACATGCTCCCAGAAAGGCCATAAAAAAAAAAACCCCAGACAGAGTGCCAAGCTTGTATCCTGCCTCTTGGAGGTACACCCCCAAAGTACACCCCAAGCTTTTTAAAAAAGGCAAGCCCCTAACAAAGTACCAGCAAATCAACCAACCAATCAACCAACAAACCTCCAGAGAAGCTCAGGAGACTCTGGCGAGTCTGGGTGTCTAGAACCATTAGCTGTTATAATGTAGGAGAGGCAGTTTTTGAAAATACTTAAGCAGGGCAATAAAGATAAAGATTAGACTAGAAGCAACACAGAAGCATGACTTCCTGACAGGATTAGCCCTGAAAAATGAGAAAAGGAGATTTCTTCCAACAACCAGTTCGATTAACTGCTTGAAAAGTTAACAAACGGCTCTCCCGAACCTGTGTGAATTGACTGAATCCCACCACTGACATCAAGCTGTTAGATATAACTTCAATTATTTATCAACTAGTTTCATTTTCTTTTACATACATTTTTCTTGTGAATTATGAAATTGGTAATTTGAAGAAGAATATTTCAGTTGATGTTCATTTCAATTAATGTCCTGGCTGTCAAATTAACACTTAAAAGTTATGGTCTTCGGTAAATGCCACAGTTGAGCTAGTAGTATCAGTGGAAGAAAGTGTTTTATAGAGAGTATTCTATATTTGTAAAAATTTACACGATCTCATCTATTCTGAAGTAATTATGACAAACTGTTACATAGTAATGTTTCCTGAACTAGCCTATAATTTTGAACATTTTCAGATGTAAATAACAAATGAGATTGTTTGTATACTACCCACAAAGAATGAATATCATTAGTTCAATATCAATGAATGAATATCATGCTGCTGTAAAATAGCAAAGACCCTGAAGCTTATCGATAAACAAACCACTGTTATTTTATTATTTATTCTACCTCTGAACCATTTGTCTCTCTGTCTGGTTGCTGCACCTGTGTATCAAGAAAAATAATAACACCATCAAGAAGACTTTTTTGCCGCTTGAAATGAATACAGGCAACGCTATTACTATTTAGCATTTTTGTAGTATAACAGATTGGAAAATTGTCATAGCATCAATAGTACAATAATCTTCAAAACAGTTCCATTAGGACAGAATGCTGGAGTATATGAGTCATCATACTTGCCTGAATTCAAATTAAAACATTATATGTTTTATATAATTATATAAATTATATAACATTATACAATTTATTATATGACCAAAAAATTAAAATTTAAAGATTTTAACCAAAAATGCCTTAGTCTCAGTGAACTACAAAAAGTTATAGGAGTTGTCAAGTTCATTACATGCAAATAAACACACACATTAAACAATCCTTTTGAATTGCTACAGTCTCCTAATATTTTTAAGATAACCAACCATTCATTTCCATCGTAATTTTCCCTTTAAATCTAAGATAATTTGGTTTCCAACTGTTCGTGCTACTGTTAACTGATAACAGATATTAAGATATAAATAATATAGTGATCACACTTCAATAAGAAATGTATTTTTGCTAAAATAAAAATGATATTCTATATATAATTTTTAATTTTTACAAAATCCATCTATCTATCTATCTATCTATCTATCTATCTATCTATCTATCTATCTATCTATCTATTTATCTATATCTATCATTTTATACATTCTATACCAGAATTTATCCAAAATTATTTCTATGGTATTTTTAGGTTTCTATGGTATTTTCAGAAGCAGAAGTCTTTTTTTTACTTCCCAAACTCTACCAGAAATGAGCCGTTGTGAGACTTGTCATGCTCGTGCAGCCTTTTGGAGCAGGATGCCTTGCAGGTCCCAAAGACTCATTTCTGGCAGAGTTTGGGGGAGAAAAAAATTATTTTTGCTGCTTTCCTTGCATGCAGCCAAAAGCAGAAGAAGAAAGAAGCAGAAAGAAGCAGCCCAGTGGCCAGGCCAGGTGCGTGGGGTATATGGGGAAAGTTGCCCCCTCCACCCTTTCCCCTCTCCACTCACTACCTCATGTTGTTTTCAATGCAAGCAATGCAAGCCGTGTGTTCCCTCAGGCCATGTGGGCAGTGCAGCCTTGTTTTTCCCACGCAGCCTGGTTTAATTGGTTTGGGGGGTGCTTTGGAGGTGACATTTCCCTGCCAAATTTTTTTCACGGATCACCAGTGGCCCCCGGCCCATTAATTGGTGACCACTTATATAGCAGATTGTATTCATGGTTTTACTAGAGGAAACTCAAAACAAATGATAGATTTACTGAATCACTTTCTTAAATTGCTATTTTCGTTCAAGGAAAAATATTTTTTTAAATGACACCATATTCAAAATTCATATTAGCTTAAAAATTAAGATAGCAGAAGAAGTTCAACTTGAAATATACTTGTTTTCTTTCACTTTCATCTAAATCTGCAGTTCTTCCATAAAAAATGATGGAACCAAATGTCATATTTCTTCTTCAGATATCTATGAAATTGATTTGGGGCTTTCTACACAGATTTGTATTAACAATGGGAATAAGTCTTTAGCTCTTTACCTTCAAAACAACTAACAGTCATCCCTTCTGAAGTTACAAATTATGAGAACCACTGTGTTGTAGATATTGAATAAAGAAATAATTTCAGCCATTCAATTACAGCGCATGTTCTCTTTTGCCAAAAAAGACTGATTATTATAATGAACTTATGACTGTGCATGCCCATGGTCACGTGGTCAAAATTTGGATGCTTGGCAACTAACTCATATTTATTATGATTGCATTGTCCCAGGGTCATGTGATCTTCTTTTGCAACAAGCAAAATCAATGGGGAAGCCATATTCACTTAACAACCATGTTACTAACTGAACAACTGCATAAATTCTTTTAATAACTGTGGCAAGAAAGGTTGTAAATAGAGCAAATTTCATTTAAGTGTCTCACTTAGCAACATAAATATTGGGGTAAATTGTGATTGTAAGTTGGAGACCACCTGTATTCAGGGGTGAGATTCTACCAGTTCGCACCTATTCGCTAGAACCAGTTGTTAACATTCTAAGCAGTTCAGAGAAAGCCCGGTTGTTAGAAGAAATTACTGGCCTAATCCTGTAAGGAAGGCAGGAAGGAAACATTCTGTTGTTGCTTACAGATATTGCCTCTCCATTAACCCTTATTACATTCTTGGCAGGACTACATTTTCTGTCTCAGGAATTTCTCTGGAGTTTTTTTATCTCCTTTGCTGGTACTTTGCTCGTGTGGAGTGACCATTCAAAATTACAATGGCACTGAAAATGACCATTTTTCACACTTATGACTGTTGCAGCATCCCCACAATCATGAGAGGCCAGGCAAGGAGATGCATGCCTTGATGTGATATTGAGTTGGCCATGCCCACCAACTAAGCCATGCCCACAGAACTGATTGTTAAAAAATTTGAAGCCCAGCCCTGCCTGTATTCTTGACTGTTATGAATGATATTTTAAAAAGTAAGTATATTATAAAGGGTTTATTGCCCAATTTCTTATTGGGGAGTTCAATAAGATACAGCAAATTTCTGTGGATTACATTTTTGGCTATATAATTTATGTTAGAAAAGAGATATAATTTTCATATACATGTTACTAAAGCCCCTGTCACACTGCATCAACAGATGCAAAGAGGATGTAAAACGGACAAAAAAGCTTGCCATCCGTTGGTTACGCGGTGTACTCACTGCCTCTGTTTTGCTTCCTCTCTATCCATCCAGCATCCGTCTATTGATGTTTCATCCGCTCAGAAAGTTTTGAGCTGCCCAAAACTTTTGCGTGGAAAATGTATCCAATTTGTCCATTCTGCATCCTCTACGCATCCGCTACGCATCCGTTCTGCATCCGTTACGCATCTGCTATATCCGCTAGGCATTCCGCTGTGCATCCGCGCAACTCGCATCCACTCGAACGCAGCGAGGAAGCGGAACGGATGCAGAACGGATGCAGAACAGATGCCTAGTGGAAACAAAGCATTTAAAATGGAAAAAACGTTCGCAGAGGGGACCTATCCTCGGATATTAAAGGATGTCTACAGGATGCCTAGAGAATGCAAGGGGACACCTATACTGCCTATAAAAGGGGGAGCACACATCTGGATCTCACTTTCAGAACAGCAGCCCTGCGGTGCAGACCTCTGCAGCCTTCATCTGCCTCTTCCTCTTCCACAGCATCCAGTCATGTCCACCGTGGATCATAACACAGTCCTTTTGGCAGCCACCATTTTTCTGCAACAGTGAAAAGCCATCTACAGGCTTTGTGAACTCTACTAAGGGAAGAAAAAGGGGCGGCCAAGAAGCGTCTGGGCATGAAGATGGGTTTGGCAGAAGAGCAAGAGGATGGACTGTACAACAAGCTGATGGTGGAGCTCAGGAGCGAAGACACTCGGACATTCCAGAACTTCATGAGAATGCTTCCACGCATGTTTGACGAACTTGTGCAGCGCCTGACACCCAGGTTGACAAAGACAAACACCAACTTCCGGCCCAGCCTGGAACCTGGGCTCAAGGTGGCACTCACTCTGCGCCACCTGGCCTCAGGGACCACCCACAGGAGCATGCAGTACGGCTGGAGGGTGCCACCCAACACACTCAACATTGTGGTCAGAGAAGTGGTGCAGGCCATCATCGAAGAATACCTGCAGGAGCTCTCCACTGAGAAGGATGGAAGAAAGTTGCAGAGCAGTGGAATCAGAGGTGGAACTTCCCACACACCGTTGGAGCCATCGATGGCAAGCACGTGGCCTGCAAAGCACCAGCCAAGTCGGGGTCCACTTATTTCAACTACAAGGGTCTTCAGCATCATCCTCTTCACCATGGTATGCTGACTACAAGTTCATGTACATCGATGCTCAGGCATCGGCTCATCTTCAGATGCCCAGGTATACAACGCCAGTCACCTCAAGGAGGAGCTGGAACGCAACCTCATCATGGGCTTCCCAAATCCAGAACCCCTGCCCAACAACACACAAGATGTGCCCTAGTTCATCGTGGGGGATGACACCTTCTCCCTCACAACCTACTTCATGAAGCCCTACACCTCCAAATACCTCACCCGTGAAGAGAGGATCTTCAACTATAGGCTGTCCAGGGGCAAGGCGGGTGGTGGAGAATGCCTTTGGCATCCTGGCCAACAGGTTCCAGGTACTTCTCACCACCATGCAGCATCACCCACAGACCGTGAGGAGGATCATGGAAGCTTGCTGCATCCTGCACAATCTCATGCGCACCCGCTACCCAGTCTTGCAGAACAGGCTCATGGACCTCCAGCAAGGCAATGGGACATGGAGCCTGGGGAATGGAGGCAAGGGCAAAACCTGATCGACACTCAGGATGTGCAAGGCCCAACAGATCCTCACGTGAAGGGAAGAAGCAGCGCAATCTCCTGAAACACTGGTGCAACTCCCCAGCTGGAGCGGTGGAGTGGCAAGACAGGATGATAGATGCTTAATGGATGCTTCCTTCAGCCTATCTCATCACACTGATGAGATTTGGCCATGTATGCTGAGTGGCCCTACAATGAACAGGGCATTTAATAAAGAGTTGTGTTTATGTTGACATGTGTGGATGATTGATTATATTGTTATTGATAATAAAGGGCCATAGGTGTGGCACCTGGGAGGGTGGACCATACAGTCCCACTATGCTTGCACTGGAGGGTTATCTATCCACAGCTATTAACCATCCCAAAGGTATCCCTGCCCATCCCACAGGTATCCCTGCCCATCCCACAGCTATCTTACCCCATCCCAGAAGCATGCAAAGGCTTAAACCTTTCTGAAAGTTTCCAGCAAGACTTTATTAAAAAAAAGAAATGAAGCAAGTGTGTGAATCAAAAATAGACTTTATTAAACAACAAGCTATAAGACAAAAATTAGTCTCTGGTACTCCTCTTGGTCACTCAGTCTCAGGGGTGAAGGGTGCAGGTGCTGTGGAGGTGGCTGGTGCTGGAGTGCTTGTCATCAGCTCTCCAGAAGCAGAAGCAAGCAGAAGCCCCAGCCCCAGAAGAGTGAGCCGTGCTGCAGAAGCCCCAGCAGAACCAGAGTGAGGGCCAGGGAGCGGGATGGTAGCCCTGTCCCTCTTGCAAGGGCTGGCAGCAGATGGCTGAGGCTTGCTGTGCTTCAGCATGGTTGTGGGGTTGCTGGCTGGCAGGGAGGCTGGCAGGAACCAAGGCTGGCAAGAAGGCTTGCAGGGAGGTGGCATCAAGGCTGGCAGGAAGGCTGGCAGGCAGGCACCAAGGCTGGCAGGCAGGCTGGAGAGGCAGGCACCAAGGCTGAGCCCAGGAAGGCTGGCACCAAGGCTGGCAGGGAGGCAGGCACCAAGGCTGGCAGGAAGGCTGGCAGGCAGGCAGGCAGCAAGGCTGGCAGGCAGGCATGAACCAAGGCTGGCAGGCAGGCAGACAGCCAGGTGGCAGCAAGGCTGGCAGCAAGGCTGGCAGGGAGTCTGGCACAAGGCTGGCAGGGAGTTCTGGCACGCAAGGCTGGCAGCAAGGCTTGCAGGCAGACATGCAGGCAGGACAGGCAAGGCTGTCGATGTGTCTGGAAGCAGGTCTTTCCTCTAATGGTGACCTGCCTTCCCGAGCTGCCTCCATTATATCCACGCGGTGACGCAATGCATCCTCCCCGCATGCGCAATTAACCACAAGGCATCCGCTAGGCTTCCACTGTGCATCCGCTAGGCTTCCGCTGTGCATCCACTTCATCCGCTGTTCATCCGTTCTTGCAATCGCTGTATCCGTTCTGCATTCCGGTTTGCTGAGGTCCCGAAGCCCTGCGGATGTGCATCTGCTCCCATCTGCTCCCATCCGCTGGGCTTCTGTTCCACATCCGCTTTCCATCGCCCTGTGTCCTCCCCCGTCCATGTTATCCGCTCCGGTTATGCAAATTTTTGCCCCTTTTCAGAGCGGAAAACAACGGATGGAACATTTTGCTCGTCCGTTGTGTCCGTTTTGCATCCGTTGGGCAGTGTGACAGGGCTTTAAATGTACACACTCAAAGACTAAAGTTATATATCTAGCAATTTGATGCACATAATTTTACACCTTCCTTAGATACTATGCAATATGTAGTATTTTACTTGGAATATGTAAAGACTATGATTTGTAAAGAATATCTAGCTACTAACACCACTTCTAGATTGAAAGGATTCTCTTATTGCCCAAGGGGCTTTGAGAAATTACTTTTTCATACTTTTCAACAAATACAACTATATTGTTATTAAGGAATCATCAGATTTTTATTTTATTTTAGCTACCATCAATTTGAGGTTAGTCTTAATTTCCTTTTGTGAATATATTTTATTGTTCTTAAGAGTGAGATCACTAATATAATAAACAAAAAGAATTAAAAGTAGCAATCACATTCAGATTTGATATTTTGCTGTATTTTCTATGAAATTGTATTTGTGTATACTTTTACTTTTACTTCATTTTTTTTAATTAAGAATGTATGATAAATGCTATAGCAGATTATAACCCAGTGAAAGGTTCACCATTAGCAATTATGGGATCTTCATAAGTAGAAATAAAGACAGAAGACCTCAGCTGCTACTTGTTCCCAGAATTATTACATTGTATTTGCTATTAAAAATAACTTATTGTCTTAATGACTTACAAATGTCAAAATCCTTTTGTAGCTGTCTAATTTGGTATATATATTGAGATTCTACTGTTTTACAGTGTGTTTTGTGTTCAGTAACAATACATACACTACTGTTTAGCATAAATTTTGGGGTTTTAATATGTATCAATTAATAAAATAAAAGGGTAAATGCCTATCCAGTATTTTGTATGATGTATAATTTCTGGCAGTTCATCTCTTTAATCACATTCCTTTCTTTTTGGGTCCAGTTTGATTATTTTGCCTTTGTTGAAACTTTTCTGAAGCTACAACTAAAAATCAGCCCCACCCATCCCCGATGTTCACAGTAAATATAATTGTTCTTGACAAGGATGTCATCACATTCATTTTAATTCACATTTAGTTCTTTCACTCTAAGGGATATGCAAGTTTATTTCTGCTACCGTCAAATTTATTTGCAGCCAAGTGTTTAACACAGTTCCTCTAAAGAGCTGAAATAGAGTGATTTTCCAATACATTTTTCTGGAATCAATTCAAACCATTTTCTAAGAGCAGCTATCCAAATTCCTTTTAAAAAAAAATAGCAATGGAACTTCAAATCTGAACTAACCAGGTTGAAGAAGTAGGCCTGAAGAAAAATCTTAATTCTTGATTTAGGCTAAATTTTTTTGGCTTCCTTTAACAATTCTTGAAAAATATTTGGTATGTAAAAACAGATTTTAATTCAGAAAATTATTATCACATATTTATTCATCAAAAATTTCTGAGTTAGATATATCTCAGATGGACCATTGTAACACATTCTTTGTATTTCCTTGAAGAACAAATGGTTCAGAATGGTAACCAGTTTCACCAGCTGTTAATCCATTTTGAAGAATAATTACAATATCTGTAGTCTTATGAACTAAATAAAAAATCCACAGAGCAATAATATATCTCAAATTATCCTTACTTATTTCAGATTACAGATTAATAGAGTTGGAGGGGACCTTGTAGGTCATCTAGTCCAACCTCCTCCCAAGCAGGAGACCCTAAATGATTACTGACAAATGACAGTCCAATCTCTTCTTGACAGTCTCCAGTGATGAAGCTCCCACAACTTTTCAAGGCAAGCTGTTCCATTGGTTGATTGTTTCCACTGTCAGAAAATGTCTCATTTTTTGGTTGAATTTCTCCTTGATCAGTTTCCATCCATTATTTCTTGTCTGACCTTCAGTTGCCTTGGAAAATAGCTTGACACCATCCTCTCTGTCGCATCCCCTCAAATATTAGAACATTGTTATCATGTCTCCCCTGGTTCTTCTCTTCACAAGACTAGCCATGCCCAGTTCCTGTAACCGTTCTTCATATGTTTTAGTCTCCAATCCCCTAATTATCCTGGTTGCTCTTCTCTGAACTTTTTCTAGAGTCTCGACATCTTTTTTATAGTGTGGTGACCGAAACTGGATATATTTGGATTCTTCTGATTTCAGTTTGGAAGCTTAAAAATTTCCTAATGTCTGGATGAAAGTTGGAAACTTGCTTACCACATTAACTACTTAGCATATTTATCTAATAGGAGGAAGAACTTTTTGTCACTGGCATCTAGCAATTAAGCCACATTAATATGAGTTAATGCAATCACACAGTCTCATTAAAGTAATTATTCATTAGCAGGCATTTTGAAGTTTCTAGATGAAGAAGTCCTCTCCTTGCATAAGTCCATTTCTCTTTTGTCTGTCAAATTATTCCTTGTAGGTTCATCATGTTAATTTCAAGGTTATGTTTAATGGTTTTATAAATGGCATTTCCATTGCATGAGAACAAATGGAGTATACAATGTCTCATCCAAAAAATAATGCATAATCATCTCGTAAAAATGTACAAAATTACTGATTTAAATGGACTTCTATATTTCTCATCTCAAGACCACATTTGTAGAAACAACGTGTTTGCATGAAACCTTTTTAAAGTTGACATAGTGCATATAAATAACATTTAAAGTTCCTCACAAGCAATCCCCTTTTACTCACTTATTTCTTTTTGTTCTTAATTATTTTTCAGCATTGATTTTTTTTAAATATAGGTTTGTATATTTTAGCCTATATTTCTTTTAGCTAGGAAGCTAGGAAGGAGTATTTCTGTAACAAATGAATGGAAACCACTTTCTGATTTAAAATATCAAATAATATGTAATATATTAATTTTTTTCCAGCATTCATAGTCCGCCCATCATCCAGTAAAAGGAATCTCTCATAATATTTCGAGTTTGTACCTGGTACATCTACATTAGTGGGTATGTGAATGAAAGAGAAAATTAAATATAAAATTGAATTCATGTATATGGTTCAGCATCAAACCAAGCTAAATTCACATCTACATGCTTTCACCATTTTTACATAATTAATGATTTCTTAGTTCTATTTAAGGGCAAAAATCTGCTATGAAGGATGTTGGACTGTTAATAAATACAGATACACTTCTTTAAACATATGAAATCTACACATTTTCTATCTTCTACTCACCTTTACAAATACCCTTAGCCATAAATTAAGAAAAAAATGAGGTCAAAGTATTAATTTGATTGGTTCCAAATAAGCCCCCTGAGAAGCAGAAGGATTCTACTTGCAGAACAGATGTTTAACACTGATTGCCAACTATTGCACAAGAATAATAAAACTAAATTCAATGTTTCTTTCTGAGCATGCCAGACTTTGCAAAGTCTTTACACAAAAACACCAACTGAGTTTACCTATTTTGTAGTTGGGCAGCAGAAAAGCCTTATGATTTTATAACTCACATTGAAATTCCATGACAATAAGTTACTGTATATTGACACTGTGAGCATTCACTTCTTAATATAATTTAAATAATGTTATCTAGATAATATGTGAAACAGAGTAATATGTAGTAGCTGCAATGAAAAACATCATTAACAGATGAAATTCCTTTCAATCCCAGGGGTTGGATTCTACTGGTTCTATCCAGTTCTATAGAACCCCTTGTTAACTTTCTAATCAGTTTGGAAAGCCGGTAGTTAGAAGCAATCTCCTTTTCTTTTTTTACACCCTTATTACATTCTTGCCATTCTTGCCTAGACTTCCTATCTTCTGGGGCTTGGCTTTCTTAAAGGGGAAGGCTTGTTTTAAGATTTTTACACTGCTATTGGGAGCAAATACTTCCCTGGACAATGAGCACTTTGAAGAAATAATTGAACAATGAAGCAAAGCTTTTAGTGACAGGGAACCAAGATGAGTGACATTCAGCAAGGCTTCTTAACTAGCTAGAAAGAGTGACATTCAAACGGGAGTTTACATACCCTTTCTGAGTTTTGATCTAAAACTAGTTTTTGGTGAAGGTTAATTCTGTGCTTGGTGACATTTAATCCTATGTTTATTGATGGGATAATTTTCCCTATTCAGCTTCAGCAAGCAACAGTTACTGTTGTGATTTAATTATTTGTATTGTGTTTAAATTTTTTCCTGCCTCATGGTTTCTTTCTCTATCTGGGGAGGGCATCTTCCTCATTGCTTTCGTACTATCTGGCACTGTCCTTTTTGGGTATACTTCCAAGAGGCAGGATTCAAGCTTGGCACTGATTTTTTTACTGCCTTTCTTGGGAGTATGTGACCTTTCCTTAATTCTGGATGATTTCCTTAAGATATCTTGTGAGGTGAGTGAGACCAGCTGGTATTTTTAACTGGTGCAAACGGATCTAAAGATTGCTTTTCCTGGGTGTGCTTTTTCTGGTGAGCTTAAATCACCTTTCTGCTAAAGGGTTTCACTTCATGAGCAAGAGATGGATTCTTGATTGTTATCACTGCATTTTAACTATTTTCATTCCTCAAGGTGCTCTGGCACCCTGCCTGATTTGTAACTCCAGCTTGCA
>BHFT01013851.1:0-15895 GCA_004320025.1 Laticauda laticaudata | reverse complement strand
TAACCAATGGATGGCAAGTGTTTCTCTCCGTTTTACATCCTCTTTCCATCTGTTGGTGCTGTGTGACATGGGCCTAAGGCACTGGGCTTGAGAAACCAGGAAAGCATGAGTATCACATGAGTACCTTTCTTCTTTCTCAATCTTCTCTTAGTTGTTCCACACATCTGATATCAAATTTTCATTGACCCTCTTTTCCTAATTGTACTTGGACAAATTGCCAAGTCTCACCTCCTTATTCACAATTATAAAATGTTCATTATCATACATTTGTACTGTAGTCTGCCAGTTGGGATTTTAAAGCAATATCTATTAAGTTCTTTTACAACAGTTTTAGATGTATGAGGTAGAATTACAATGGCAACATGAACTGAGCCAGATTTGTGGTAGTGTGTAATTTAAGGATCCAGACTATCCCACATCCATTTTTTTCCATCCTCCAAACATGTTGTTGATTCTCTTTTCTTCATTAAATTTTATTAAATAAACATTAAAAAAATTGAACACAGTGCGGATTTCTTGGCCATCATTTTGGCCATACAAGCTATAGTATAGAAATATATACAGACTAAATCAATGCAGAAGCCTGATGATGGCAGATGAAATTCTGCCGAAACGTTGCTACAACTTTAAAAGCACAACTACAGTGACGTGGGATAATACCCGAAGGAAGCTGAACAGCATACATGAAAGTACCCACGAAAACTTTAAAAAACAAATATATATATAGCCTGACCCACACACAAACTCCATANTATATATATGTTATATATATATATAAACTTCCTTTTTCCCTTATGTTCCCTTATGTTATTAGTGTAGTCATAGGTGCATATTATTTCTATTTACGTTTATCTACATATTTACAACCGTCTTTTATACTCATGCATTCATATCATCTCACATTCTTCTTATTATGTTGTTGATTCTTCATCACACAACCTTTATCAGACTTTGCACAGTCTGATTCCTTGGTGAAGAAAAGCCCTCGACTCCATTTGGTGAAGTGAAAGGTACTTTTATTAAGAGATGCTGGTTGCAGTAAAGTCATGCAGAATCAGAGTTTCCCACACATCAATACAAATTTATTTCCTTCAGTTCCATCCCTCACACCACACCCAGTCAAACCCAGATAATGCAATGCCGCTGGGAAGTTTTGGGAATGTTGAGGTTTTTGGGCTGGTATCTTTCCACACTCAAGGCAAATGGCCTTGAAGATGCCTGGCATGAACCGATTCCACATTGATCTGCTTTTCTTCAGCTTCATTCCCCCTCCCCAATTCCCACACAAAAATGCTTATTACCCATTTGTCATCCCCCCCATCCCTCCCCCTTAGTCCTTTGATGACAAGATGACAGCGAGGCACCAAGCCGAAGATGATGGATGTGACAACTACCATAAATCAATGCTGTAAGTTTCTGCTACTTTGAAGTAGGAAACACAAAGACAACAATGTGTGTGCTCAAATCAGCTTGTAGCTTTAAAAATATAGAAAATTTTTCAGTTCCCCCCAGCCAAAACCTTTAAAAAAATAAAAATCTGCCTTTGTATAGGAAAAAGAACTTGCCATAAAATATGAAAGGTAGCTACCAGCAATATTCTCTCTCAACTTAAACTTTTTACAAAGAAGTAATTTTTAAAAATGAATGAGGAGATGCTATTAAGCTTCCTCCTTAAATTTGTGTTGCCTAGGGCAGAAAGTGAGACAAGTATTTTTTTTAAAAAAAATCTTCCTTCAATTTTCTTCCTTTCTTTCTTACTTCTCCCTTCCCTTGGTTCCAATTAAAAGAAATAACTACACCATTCCCAAATTGATTTTCATAAATGATGAATTTATGAAAGCTAATTTATCAATTTCTGACACCATCAAGGTAAACTCTTCTGTGTTTATTGCCTGTCAAATAATGCCCAGTTGGAAGGAAGACTACAATAATACCAGACAAACCCTTTTACCTCTCTGAGTGAGAGGTCTGTAGGATCTGGTGACGGACTTTAGAACTACATCCAAAGAATATTAAATAATTTACCCATTCCAATATGAAGCTTATTCTAAGTAATCATACAAATAGCAGAAAACTGTACATTAATCAATAATTATACATTAATTGAGATGAATAAATAGAGGTCCTAGATGAGTTTTTTATTATAGCATTTTCTTTCTTTGTTTACTTATTATGGTTCACTTCACAATCAGCCAGAAGTTTAGACTGGATTTGGCATTTTAATTCACCAGTTAAGTCCTTCCCAAAGACCTGAGATAGGTAGGTGTTGTTTTATGGTGCTAAAGATATCATCATAGGATATTCGAAATAAAGCTGTCTTTTCCGATTGACTGATGATGAATTTGTCAATGTTGATGGTGCTCAGGTGGTGCTCCTGTTGTTTTGGAGTTGCGCTCAAGGTGTATATTACAATTAGTACCACCTTTGCTTTCTTTTGTCACACTTTTTAAATTTCTATTTGCTGGTCTTTGTATTTTCTGATTTTTTTTCTCCCAAGTTTTTTCTTTTTTGTTCTGCTGTCTCCAAATACTGCAATGTCCATTATCCATACTATTTTGTCTTTGTTATCAGCAACCTTAAGTCTGGGACATTATGCAGCAGGTTTGCATTTATGCAGAATCTGTTTGAATTCTAAAATCCCAGGTAACTTTAGCTTGTTTATTTTTTTATTACTTTCTCTCTTTTGTGGTCCCACAGTGTGTCAGAGTATGCATAGGTCTATTCCATGTATCAGGAGCAAGTACAGCCAACAGCGATTTGTACCAAATAGTGGTTTTAATCTACAATAGGAATATAGGAATACTAAACATACACATGCTTTACAAGCAGCAGCTAAACAAACAGCAATTATAGTAGGGAAGAAACTTGATGAACCAACAAACACTCTAGCAGGGCCTCCTCTTATTACACAGGCTCTTAAAGGGATTGTTGCGGCCAGCAAGTCCTCACTGAAGTGGCCTAAAGTGCCAGAAGAAAGGCCACATAGCTAGAATCTGCCAGGCACCTAGAAACACAATCCTGCCATCTCAACATAGCAATTAACAAAAAAACCCCTCAAATCCAAAAGGAATGCTATGACATCAACAAAAGCATTCCAAGAGCTGAGTCACTAACTTACTATTTCAATGTTAATAAAATTAATGTTGATCTTTTCTTAGAAGACAGCCCCTGTCAGATGGAGGTAGACACTGGTCATCTTCTATTCCTATCTCGTGAGAGACGCTACAGAATCTGCTACCAGACTTCCACAAGAATAGCTGAGCCTCCTGCAATCTGACCCTGAGAGACCACCAAGGACAATCCATTCCAGTCCTCGGAACAGGCAAGTTCCATAATTCAGTACAACAATTTTCAGAGGTCACTATTGCCACTATTTATCATAACTGGGAATCTTACCTAGGCTTACTGTGATTGGACTGGTTCCATTCCCTGGCCTCCAAGTAACTGGAGTAAATGCAGTTACCCCCCCACATCTTGCAGCAACTTCTGCTGACCATTCAGAAGTTTTCAATGACAAACTGCGGCTGCTATAATGGCACTCCTATTTTCCTTAACTTGGATTCTAATGTTGCTCCTATTATGCCTCAAACCTCGCAGAGTGCATTGGCATTACATGCTAAGGTGGATGCCCAGCTTGACAAATTGATTTTGCAAGGGGTCTTGGAGCCAATTGACTTTGCTAAATGGGAAACTCTAACTTTACTAAAATGGGTAATACCCTTTAAAAAAAGATGGCTCCATAAGAATTTGTTTTGACTACAAGTCGCACGATAAACAAGGGTCTCCAACCAAACGCTTATCCTGTCCCTATGATACAGCACCCTGGTCCATTTCCTGGCAAAAACTCCATCTTTACCAAGCTGGCACATGACTCAAGCATACCAGCAATTTCCAGTGGACAATGAGAACGGCAGAGGCCCAACAAATTCATTACAGCATAGGGTTGTTTTCAAATGTAAGTGTTTTACAATTCGGTGTCAGCATTGCCCTGGCATATTCCAATCCATTATGGAACGTTTGCTATACAATATCAAGGGTGTCAATCCATATTTCGATGACATCCTCATTGCTGCTGACAACCCACAGGAAACATTTGTCCGGATTACAAAAGGTTCTCCAATGTTTTAAACAGGCTGGGCTAAAATTGAACAGGAAAAAATGCATCTTCACAGTTTCACAGATAGATTTCCTTGGATTATCACATTAATCTCAAGGGAATTCACCCTATATGAAATCCAAAGTACGGACCATCCAGGAAGCCCCGGTTCTTCAGAACAAGACTGAGTTGCACAGCCTTTTTGGACTTCTTAATTTCTACAGCTCTTTCCTGCCCCACAAGGCCACTTTAGCAGAACCATTAACCGGAGTAATTATTCCCAAACTACTAAGACCGACGCATTATTGAAGATCTGCATGATCTTCAAGACCTGCATGACCAGGGATCAACAGAATGAAGGCTCTGGCCCAAGAGCTATGTGTGTGTGGCCTGGGCCTGGATGAGGCAGTCACCAATAAGTTCAGAATGTCTCCATCTGCCAGATGTCTAGGCCCGCCCCACCAGCTGCCTCTTCTGGGGAGTGTGGAAGATACCAAAATAACCATGGTCTAGAGTATACGTGGATCTGGCAGGTCTCATGCAAGGGAAAAACTTCCTAATTATGGTAGATGCATTTCCAAGTGGGTAGAGCTGGTTTTCCTCCAATCAACCACTTCAGATGCTGTAAGCAGAGCTTTAGAACAAGATTTTTTGCTTCCCATGGGTACCCTGACACCCTGGTTTCTGATAACGGGCCCCAATTCACCTCATCCCCTTTCGAATTGTTCCTGGCCAAGAGGAATCAGACATGCCCTTGTTTCCCTGTTTCATCCAGTTTCCAATGCTTGCAGTACGACCTGTAAGATCTGCAAAAGACTCCCTGGGAAGGATGACAGGAGGGGACTGGTTCTACCAGATAGCCCAGTACCTATTTACCCAACACACCACACCAAATGCAAACACACCAACCTCTCCCCTGCCAAACTATTAATGGAAAGGAGACTCTGCACAATCCTAGAAAGGCTGCCCCTAATTATGCCCCCAGGGCGCCCTTCGACTCAGGCCTGGGGACCTGGTCTACTCCCCGAAATTACGCAGGAAATCTATTATGGTTGCCTGGGTCGGTTGAGCTGAAAACAGGCCCCAAAATCCTACAGGGTAAGATTGTCAGATGGACTGTTATGGCGCCAACATGTGGACCAACTAAGAAGTCATTGGAGTTCCCCCACAGGTCCAGTTAAGAGGGAAACCAAGGCCACAGACTCCCGAATGGGGCAAAACCGAGGCCCCTAGCTGAGCAACTCCCAACCACCAATCTCTCACAGAGGACTTACCTAGGGAAGCCATGACACCAACCAGAGACGCTCGCTGGCGTTCGGAGAGGTTCCAGCAATACCAGAAGACCTTCCATAGCCAGCCGAGAATGCCTGGAGAAGAGAGCGGATACCACCCCGAGGGGAGAATGCCAGCCGGGCAGCAGGTCTTTCCACATCGCAGCCACCAGCAGAATTAAGGCACTCAGAGCAAGTGAGGCATCGCTCTGCCCATCTGAGCGATTACGCTTGCGCAGAGCCAGGAGGAAGGAGCGTTGCGGCCAGCAAGTCCTCACTCCGGTCCGCTGTTTAAGCGGGAGCCGGAGAAGTCCCTGATTGGCTGGACCATTTGACAGGTCCATATAAAAGGAGCTATCAAACGGAATCAGCTGTCTCTCTCTCTCAGCTGCTGCTGTGAGCCTCGGCTAGCCACAGCTGAGTTACATGTTAGCAATAAAGCCTGTTAAAGCTTTATATTGCCTCTGCCTCTTCTACTAAGTGTGCCAAATGCAAAAGGGATAGCAGCCAAAGACCCTATTGACTCATTCCCCTCATTGCATCACTTGGTCAGCTCTTAAATTATCACCTTGACATCTTCCTTGAAGGCAAGTGAGATTTCTTGTAGATCTTCCAATGCACCATTGTTGCTACTTTGTATTGCCTTTGTTTGTAGCCCGTCTGTGCAATTTTTTTGCAGAAGCTGACTAGGTAATTCACTGTTTCTTCCGCTCCTTTGTGGAAGTGGAACTTGCTGCCTATTGCTATCTTCTCAATTCTGGCTTTGTATGCATTTTTTTTATAAGGCTTCATCTTGTGAAGCCAGAATTAGCCCCTCTGTCTCCTTATTCAACTTTCCTGCTCTTAGTCATTGCCAGGTCTTGTTACTATCTGCTTTACCTTCTTTTTAATGTTATTGTTATTATTATTATTTGCAGGCATCCAATTAATGATATCATCCTTCAATAACTCTCCAAAAAAATTTCTTCTTTTTTTCACCAAACCAAAAATATGTTAAGGGAAATATGCAAATTGGTTTTCATTAGCTATGCTAACAATAACTGGTGTCTTGTAAACAGCTTTTACATATAATACTTCCCCAGTAATATAATATGACATCAATCTTAATCTCTGTAAAAATGTTATATTTCTTATAATTGAATCTACTAAGTCATTATATGAAAGAGAGAAAGAGAGAGAACAGGTTCCCCTTTATAAATTTAATACATTAAATAAATAATGCCAAGAAACATATTTTGCTCATTGGTTAAAACAATGCAGTCTACAAGCAAAAAACAGTTTTTCATTTAGCTGATGTATTTACAGGTAGTTCTCGACTTAGGAGCACAATTGAGCCCAAAATTTTTGCTGTTAAGTGAGACATTTTAAAATTAATTTTGCTCCATTTTATTATCTTTCTTTCTTTCTTTCTCAGTTGTTTGAATCACTGTAGTTGATAAGATAGTAACCTGGTTGTTAAGTGAATCTGGCTTTCTTGCTGACTCTGCTTGTCAGAAGGTCGCAAAAGGTGATCACATGACGTGGATGCTGGAAAGGTTGTAAGTGTGAAAAATGGTTATAAGATATAAGGTTTCAGTGCCATTGTAACTTTGAACTGTCACTAAGCAAACTGTTGTAAGTTGAGGACCACCTGTACTATCTCCTTTTTGAAAGCCAGAAGAAAGTGAGTGTCAACAGAGCTTACCTTATGAATGTGCTTTGCTTTTGTTCACAGTTGAGCTGAACCAAACCAAAAATAGATGCCAAGCTTTATATTTTTCAAAAAAGAATAAAGCAATCGTTTTCACTAGAACCAGCAATTATTTTACGCCAAACTGTTTTCTGCTAGGAATGCTTTACTAACAATGCTTAGACATCTTTTCTCACCAAAATGAAAAAAAAAAAAAGGACACACTCCCTATGTGAGCAATAATACAAAACCTAAACAAAAGCTTGAAAAAAATTTATAGCTATGTCACAATTGGAGTCTTCTTATATGGTGGTCTTGTTTGTTTGTTACAGTATTTCTCAGCTTTGGCAATTCTAAGATATGTGGCCTTCAGGAGAATTTTGAGCATTGAAGTCCAGCCATACATCTCAGCTGACAAGTTTGAGAAACATTATCTGGATAAAGGTAAATTATAGGACCAAAAAGCTCTTCAGAATCTATCTGTGCATCCACTATACAAGACATATTTGCCCCAGTTCAGGTTGCACCAACAGGGATTCAAGAGTTATGCAAGGTCTTTGCTATACAAGGAAGCAGTGTGGTGTACACTTCTTTCTTATCCTCTCTGGCCTGTGACTCCATTCTCTTTTCCTCTAGTTTCCCAATTCTATTCTTATGGTATCTTTTCCAGAAATCTAGCATTTTTCTGGGGCCATCGAGTATGTTAATTTTACCTGGACTCATTGACTTGAACTCACTGAACAAACGCAAACAAACAAACTCATTGAACAAACCCAAGGGGTTTGTTTTCCATTATAAATGTTTTAGATTTGGATCTAGAATATCGGTAATTATCCCAAAACCTTTGGAAACTTTATTGCCCTTTTCCGCTTCACATCCACTTCTTTTTTTCCAGAATTCCAACTCAACTAGCTGCAACTGCATATTGAAGAACCAAGGCGGGGGGGAGGGGGGGAACCTATGCTAGAAACATATTCCAACTGGTCTATGCCTGTTAAAAGCATGTGTTTTGGGTGCTTATCATCTATGTCTGTCTGTCTATGTATCTGAGTGAAAATCTATTCCTCTCTTAGATAGGTTTTTATAATGAGGATAAAACTGCCACAGGTGATTTCACCCCCTGAATTACCGCTTGTAAAAGATCTGCAGAAAAGACCTATCCACAGAAACAGGGATGCATACACAATTACATGATGCCATCCCATATTAAATATTCCATTCTTACAAAGAGGCATCCATTTTCTCAAAATGATAAAAGTGCTATTGCACTGCTATAATGAAAGCATTCTTCTTTGATCATTTGCCTCTCTAACCCTGCCCCTCTGTGGATGACTTTGTCCAACTAGGATCCTAGCAAGTTAGTTATGCTAATCATGAACATGGTGATAGGTTCAAACATTTACTTCCTTGTGTCCATCCAGTCACTGGCTGAGACTGCAGAAGTGTGAACAAGCCATGAAATAGATTGAACACTGTCTCAAGTGTTTGGGCAGCTGGTGGGGGAGGTTGCTGTAGATTTTTTTTTTAACTATTGAAAAAATATACTCGCAAATGTTTAAAATGAAAGTGCATTTTAAGAAATTGAGCCACTGAGTTTTTCTTTGAGAGGAATGAAGCTTTTAAAGTTACTTGCACTGTTAATTGCTTATTTCTTTTCTGTCTTTCAGAGACAGATATAAAACCACTCGTGTGTTTGTTTTACTTCCCAGACATCATGTAAGAGAATAAAATCCACTTAGCATGACTTCAACCCTCCCCCCAATCTTTTAACTCTTTTGTATTATTAAAATGATTCTGATTTATGTCTCTGCATCAGAAAAAGCATGAAATAATAAAGAAGAATAAGTTTTACATATACTGGCAGATACAGAAAAATGATCTTTGAAAAACTAATCTCTATTGCAGGATGAGGTGTTGTTCCTTTTGAAATATGGATTGTCATTTCCGTTTCTTTCTTGCAGCTAATTCTAAACATGAGATCCATTACTTTTAAACGAAAGACAGCAACCGGGAGATGTCAGGCTGCTTGAAAGGATAGCGGGGAAGAAGAATCTTGAATCATCCTTCACCATGTATATCCAATCTAAATATTTCAGGGACAGAACTTTGGCAAAATATCTCATAATCTTATTTTTCATGAAATGTAAGATATGGATTAAATACAGTTAAATGTACTTAAAATTGGCTGAATCAAGAATTGATATTCATGGTTCTATTGCAGTTCCGAGGAAAGTATTAAATGGCAAGTCCTGAACTCTATGCCATTCAACCTTTTTTATCAATGACTTGGATGAGGACATTTTGGTCATTGACCCTGGTCATTTGTATCTCAAATAGAATTTGGGTTGATTTGTTCAATGATTTATTTGTCTATTATCTTGGCTATCCACAATATTCTCTAACACCAACATTCAAAAATATTAATATTCCTTCTATCCTGCTTCTTCTAAGTTCAGCTTTCATTTTCATAGATTGTCACATTCAAAACCATTTCCTACAAAGTTCTGATCTTTGTAGTCATAGGGATATCCCATCATCTAAATTTCATTTCCAAGACCTATATTTCTTTCCCATATTTGTTTCACAATATTCTGTCTTACTGTGGCTTTCTGTTCTTTGTATACATTTCACAACAGGACAATGAGGTGCTCTGGGATTCCCATTTTTCTAAATATAATCCACAGCTTGACATGTTGGACACAATTCAAGGCTTTTCAGTAATCAAAGAAGCACAAATCAGCTTATTTTGATATTCTTTGGCTATCTCAATTATCCAACATATATGTGCACAAATAGTTCAAAAAAAGAATGACAGTTCAGAAGACAATTACCAGAATATCTGAATTAAAACTTCAATGAATGAGGTTCAGACTAAACATCAGAAGGAACCTCCTAATTGACTAAATCTCAGGAAGAATTCCCTGAGATCTATACAAGTTGCCAACCTGTCAGCTTGTCACTATTCCAATTCTCCAAAACCAAGAAACAGAAGGAAAAGGTTCAATTAATTGCTTTTAATTCTGGCAGGCCTGGAAACATCGGCACATAGCAACCAAAACAAAGGCAGCAATAACTATTGCTGCTTTCCCGCCGATTTAACCCCATTCCCTGTGTGCGCTTATGAACAGGAGGAAGACCTGCAACTAAGATAATGGTAACATGAAATAACATCAAATTGCAAAAGTGTAATTTGAGAAAACATCTCAGAATAGACTTGCCTAGTTTTCTAGGTTTTCTATTCTAGGCAAAATAGAAGTTTTCTATTCTAGGCAGAATAGACCTGCCTAGTTTTCAAGACGTGGAAGGAGGATGTGGATTCAGGCTTGAAGGACATCAGTTACAATAACTATATAATAAAAGTACATTTATCATTCATAACTTTGGGTTGCTAGTCTGGTCTAACTCAGGGATGGTAGTCACTATCAGCACAAAAGTGACTTTTGTGGAAAAACAATGCTGAACCTCCAGAACTGAAAAAGGACACAGTGCAAAATTCCCCTGGGGCACGGTATTTATCAAAGGACAACTGTCCTAACCAACAATTGGCTGATATAAAAATTTCTACAATAAGTTGAATGAATGTTGGCTAAACAGATGATAATGAGGTTAAAGTTGGTCATACCTACCACCATCTATTTCGGGGTAATGCATCTGCCTGGAACAGAAACTTACACACTGAATTAAATTCAGGAAATGTATGTAAAATTTCTTACCCCTATTCCTTTTCAAGTCTCTATAACAATTTGATATGGCATGGACACTGCAAAAGAGGAGAAATCTAATCTCTAATTTATTTCAGTCTGTATCCTATAATAAATTTTTGAAATAAGGATTATTCCCCTTCTGTACACAAACCTGCCCAACCTTGTTCATTTCTGTTGAAAACAGCTACTGAGATGTAATGATGGAAAAATCTTTATCTTTTCATTTTTCTTGAACTATTTGTGTAATAGAATCTGGCAGTGAGTTGCAAGAGAGAGGAATGAAGAGACAAATCCACTTTGAGTCATTGGTATGCAGGAAGAGACCCAGAAAAGATACTCATGAATTCTTCACATCATTTAACTGATAATTATGCAGAATGTCTTTAAGTCTATCTATATTTATTTTATTTCATTTGGTTTGTCAATTGCTTACAAGATAATAAGTATAAGTAAAAACATAATTATGAATACATGGATATATATAAGAAAAATAAAAGCAACAATAGGACTGAGACAGGAAGCACATTGGTGCGCTTATGCACGCCCTCTACAGACCTCTTAGGAAAGGGGTAGGTCAATAGTAGAAATCTAAAGGTTTAAAGTTTTTGTGGTGGGTTGGGGAAGAGAGAAACAGAGATGTTAGGTAGAAGTATTCCAGACACTGACACTCGTGTTGCTGAAGCCGGTATATTTCACTGCAATCGAGTTTTGGTGCGTATATAACCTTGAGATTTATATCTATTGTTTTGCTCTTGCATTGTTTATATTGAAGCTAAAGTATTTCTTTGACAGGTAGGACATTGCAAGTGAATGATTTTAGTATACTATACTTGAGATTCGCACCACAAGACAGGAGTAGTTCGTTAGGTTGTTCTAGGTCTAGAATTTTCAAGCCTGGTGGCAAAAGGTATTCTGCAATAGAAGTAGAGAGGTGGAGAAACTTTCTTGTGAATACTTATGGGATTTTACTCAAACTGTGTTCCAATATCAGATACATAATGTTGGATTCCATAGCTGATGATCTGTATTTGAGTATTGGTGCTCTAGCAAATGTGCTTTTGGGTATGCCTCTAGTTAGTAATAGTGTATTATCACAGAGAAAAAGCTATGCAAAGATTAGATTAACAACTCTTAATGACCTTTTAGTTGGCTTTGTAGTTACAGTGGCGCCCTCTAGCACTTAATCTATTATGAGATGTAGTGACTGCAAATCCTTCACAGAGATTTGCGTGATCATTCAACAAGGCTATGCACAATTTCAGCCTGTATTTTATTTATCTGATTTTTTTTTGCCATATGCTAGAACAGAGCATTTATTTGGTTGAGATTGTGAAGTTGCCATTCTGGTTTGATTCCAGTTCTGATACATAGTTCAATGCTCTTCTTCAAGCGGGTTAAGCAGTATGTGTCTGTAGGTTGAAGAATAGCTTTACATTGCTCAGCAAAGAGAATGCACTAGTTGCTCATTGATTCGAAATCGACGGGTCATTTATGTACGAGAACTGAAAGAGAAGTTGTACCAAAACCACTGCCTTGGGGGACACGACCGCACTGTTGACAGGTAAGCAGGATTTGATTGAGGATTCACCAATTTATGACCAGTTGTTGTCATGTTTGGACAGGGAATGTTTCTAGTCCAGTATATGAAGGTTCGACAGATACCATAACATTTTTAGTTGTTAAGGAGTACTATCATGCATTAGCACTGGAATCATAAGGCTTTTAACGAAGTCTATGGTAGATTGCATCTCTATTGCTTGTACCGCATGGTTGAGTCTTGTGTATAGTCCATATCGTTGTTTAGCAGATGTAAAGAGTTGCAGATTGCAGGGATGAGCGTTTTTTTTCTTGGAAACCAAATGTATTATTAGATAGTAAGGTTGTTTGTCTCTAAGTGGAGGTAATGGACTTGGTTAATAATTGATCATCCATCACTTTACAGTCTTTATATGTCAAACACTGCGTTCCATCAATTGCTTTCCAACAATTACACCTTGGTCCATTTTTACATGTTTTTCCCTACCTGACAATTTTGGTTGAAACCACTACATGAATTATTCTTCTGGATTTCAGAAATTAGAATCTTCTTAGATGTATCTGATCAGTTAAAACACGAAGCTTAAAGCCCATGTCACAACCGTGCAACAACAGATTGCACGGAAGAGATGGTAAAAGACGACAAACAGAGGCTTGCCATTTCAATGTGGTATGAACGGCGATGTACTCATGCCTCGTGTTTGCTTCCTCTCTAGTCCGTCCAGCATCACTGGTCTAATCCCCGACGTTTCATTCCGCTGTCAGAAAGTTTTTGGGCTGCCCAAAACTTTTGCACGGAAAATGGTAGTCCAATGGGCGTGTGTTCTGCATCCGACTACGCATCCGCGTACAATCCGTTACCTGCATCCGGTTACGCATAGCTATATCCGCCTAGGCATGTCCGCTGCGCATCCGGCAACTCGCATCCACTTCGGATGCAGGGAGGAAGCGGAACGGACGCAGAGTGGATGCAAGAACGGATGCAGAAGCGGATGCCGAACGTGGAATAGAAGCGTTTTAAACGGACATAAACGTTCGCTAGAGTGGGACGTATCTCGCGATATTAAGGATGTCTACAGGATGCTCTGGTAATGAGGATCAGTCAGAGGAGTGCCTGATTAGGATGTGTGCCCTAGAGGATGCAAATAGAGTACACCTATAACTGACCCTTAATAAAAGAGGCGAGCAATCATTCTTGCGCAATCTCACTTTCAGACGAGCAGACCACGCTGTTTGCAGACCTCTGCAGCCTTCCATCTGGTCGTCTTGCTCGTTCCACAGCATCCAGTCATGGCCAACCGTGGAGTCAATAACACAGTCTTTTGGCAGCCACGCATCCTTCGTGCAACAGTGCCGAGCATCTACAGGCTCTTGAACTAGCTTCTATACGGCGAACGACACACGAGGAGGGGCGCAAAGAAGCTTTTTCTTGTCCAAGTATAGGATCGGGAGAAGAAAGAGTAACGCGGCTATACAACAAGTCTGATGGGTGTGACGGTAGGAACGAAGAAACTCAGCATTTTCAGTAACTTCGCATGAGAGATGCCTCCAAGCCAGTTGTTGATAAATTGAGTGCAGCGCCTGACACCCAGGTTGACCAAGGCAAACACTAAGCTTTCTGGCCAGCCGTGGAACTGGGCTCAAGTGGCAACTCACCTCTGCGTCACTTGACTGGCCCTCAGGGACCACCTACAGGAGCACCTAGCAGTATGGCTGGAGGGTGCCACTACAAGCACCAATCAGCATTGTGGTCAGAGAAGTGGTGCAGGACATCATGGAAAGAATACCTGCAAGGGACGCTTCCCTGCCGTGCCCCCTCTCACTGGACGCGAAGGATGGGAAGAAAGTTCAAGAACAGTTGGTATCGGAAGAGGAAACTTCCCCACACTGTTGATCACATAGATGGCGAACAGCCACGTGGCCTGCAAGCCCACCCAATGTCAGGGGCTCCACTATTATTTCAGACTACAAGGGTTCTCAGCGATCGTCTCTTTGCACCATGTCAGATGCTGACTACCAAGTTCATGTACATCGATGTTCAGGCAAACGGGTCATGTTCAGATGCCCAGGTAATACAAATGGACGTGACCTCAAGGAGGGCCTGCGCAGAAAGGCAACTCAAACATGGGTTTTCCAAGTCCAGACCCCTGCCCGAACAACACCGTCAAGATGTTTGCCGGTACTGTCATCGGAGGGGATGAACGCCCTTCTCCCGTACCAGACACCTTAACTCATGAAGGCCCTGACACTTCAAAGAGCACCACCGTGAACAGAGGAGGATCATTTCAACTACAGCTGTCCAGGGCAGGTGATGATGGTGGGAGGATCGGCCTTTGCGCATCCTGGCCAACAGGTTCCAGTAGACTCTCTCAACCAGTCCATGCATCGCACATTGCCAGAGACCTGAGATGAGGGATCGTGAAGCTTGCCTGGCATTCGCCTGCACAATTCATGCGCGACGGCCGTACCCTAGGCGTCTTTGGCTAGAAAGCTGAGGTGGTGGACACTCCAACCAACTGGCAATGGGGACATGGGAGCTCTGGGGACATGGAGGCCAAGGGCGAAACGTGATAGAACATTAGGATTGACAAACAAGCAGCTACACATGAAGGGTAAGAAAAGCGTGCGCAAGCCTCCTGAGACGCTAGGCGTGGCAACTCCACGCAGGCTGGAGAGCAGTGGACGTGGCAAGCACAGAGATGATAGGCATGATCTTAATGGAGATGCTTCACTTCAGCCTGTCTCATCACACGGATGAGATTGCGCCATGTAATGTGTTGGGTGGGCCTAAATGACAGGGCGTTTAATTCAAAGAGTTGTGTTTGTGTTGGAATGTGGTTGGGTGATTACTACATTTTTTGATAATAAAGGGCCATAGGTGTGGCACCAAGGGAGGGTGTGTACATACAAGGTCCCAGCTTACTGTTGCACTGTGGGAGGCTTATCTTATCCCACTGCTATCTTAACACATGCCCAGCGCTAAGTTACCTCGATCCCAAGAGGTATCCCTGCCCATGCCAGACTTGCTTATTTAACGCCATCCCAACAAGCCATGCAGAAGGGCTTTAAACCAATCCTAAAAGTTTTCCACACAAGATCTTTATAAAAAAATAAGAAATGAAGCAAGTTGTTTCGTGAATCAAAGATAAAATACTATTAACTTGAAAACAAAGCTGTAAAACCAAACAATGGACCACAAGTGTGCAAGCAGTAGTCCAATGATAAACGCTCTGAACGGAGGCTAGCGCACTACCCAGTCTCTCTGGATCTTATTGGTCACTTCGTTGGAGGCTTTGTGCCCAGCTCTCAGGGAGGTGAAGGTGTCCCTACGGTGCTGTGGAGGTGCGGGTAGTGTGGTTGGAGGTGCTGGTCTGTATCCGTTCATATGGGGTGTGCCATCGGCCCTGAGAGAAGTACAACAGGGGACCGGCTGTCGAATGTTGAGGAACCACTCTCAGACAGCTGCGGCCTAGAACCCGTGATGCATGGAGAGCCTTCTCCGATGCCATGGGGTGTCAGCCCCAGTACTGATGACAGAATTACTGAGGCCGGGTTGTGCTTTGGTTGGAGGGCGGAAGGGTAGTGTAGTGGGACTGTCTTTGGGCGTTTCTGCAGCTGG
>BHFT01013850.1:0-10000 GCA_004320025.1 Laticauda laticaudata | reverse complement strand
GCATAGAGATTAGAAAAACGCCCACAACAGCATGAATAAAAGGATATACCTGCCACCTACCAGTCATTTGGAAACCTGCCTTCATTCACAAACGAAGACGCTAACATGAAGAATGACACCAAGACCCACACCATGAAGAGCCACACAAGATGCATACCACCACAGCCAGCCCCACTGAACAGAACAACCCCCAGCCAATCGGAAACACAGCCAACCCCTCAACCAATCTCAGATCACAGCCAGGCCCCCAACCGATGAGAACAAACCCCCAGCCAATCAGAACACAGCCAAGTCCCCACCCAGTCAAGTCACACCCCCACTGCCAGTTAAAAGGAAAAAACAGCTGCAAACTCACATTACTCTGAGAAGCACAAAGCTGAAGACACAAACCTGAAGATGACGAATGAAATTTCGTTGAAACGTCGCCAAAATACTTCCAATTTTACGCGGGAGAAAACCCGAATAACCAAAAATCCTCATACAAATACCCATGAAAACCTGAGAAAACAACTACTACTACTACTTCTACTACTGTTGTTGTTATTGTTATTGTTATCACCACACTCTGATGCTAAGGAGTTCTACTCCCCCTCCCCACCTGAAAAAAAATCTGTTCCAAATGAAAACACAAGCAGAGGAGAGGAGTTTCAGTTTCACGGCAGCAAGCAGCTTTAATACAGAACAGTTGAGCTAAGCTCCTTGCTGTCTCAGGCTCCTTGCTGTCTCCTTGCCTGCTGACCCAGGTTCCTTTCTGTCTCCTTGCTCACACAGCAAATATTATTTCAGTTTCCAAACAGCCCTCAGCTCTCTCACACACTGATAGAATGCTATCAAGATGAATACTGATGGATGCTGAATACTGATGGATGCTGAATACTGATGGATGCTGGTAGGCAGAGGCAGAATTTTTTCCCCTTATTTTCCTCCCCAAAAGCTAAGCCTGACCACATAGCTTCATAGCGAAGCACGGGTATCGAGCTGGTAATATAATAATAGCACAGACCACATTTGGGCTCTTTCTCTCTTGAACTCCACAATGCAAATATAGAAGATGTCCACAATTCTTGTGGTCCCTTACAACTCTACAATGTTTAAGAATCTGCCTTGTTGACATCCATTTTCTGCCCTGCCCTATGATAGCGCTTTCATCTAGTGCTGGAACCATGAGTGAAGCAGACATAAGTTATTCTTTCTGCAATCAAATTAAATTAACAGTCCTCAGCTTCTTTCCACGCCTTCCAAAGTAACCTCAAGGAATGTAAAATGTTAAGCCTTCTCATCCATTCCCTTGGAGGGGTGTCAAGGGACTGGAAGTAACTGAGAACAAGGGCCATAGAGGTAGATGAGGATTAGCCCAGAGGACAACAAATGTTGCACTGCTAGCTTGAAAAATGGAGTATTTCAGCTGAGAGTGGGGAACAGCCCATGTACTGATCCATATATCCTGACTTCCAAATTGACTACAGCTCTTCTAACTCACCGAAACAATGAAACAGCAGTGCTGAAGGACACTAAGTTAAGGAAGTTTGCTTGGAAGTCGTAATTATCACTCCAGTTATCTGAAAATTTAATGAATGTCTACTCCTTCTACAGATTTAGCCAAATCATTTATAAAATTGTTGAATGAGCCCGAGAAGTGGCCCGAAGCACCACTACTCAGAACTGTTATTGTTTATTTGTCTCCAGGAGCAGCATGGATACATTACCAGACAATTTTACATATAATCTATTCAGAAATAGGTTCCACTGAATGTAGTAAGACTGCCAGGAAAATTAGGATGGAATTGCAGCTTTAACATACTGCTGCCACTTAAATTAAGGCCTCAGAAAAGGAGCCTTTCTGTGCATTGCTAACTGCATGTTCTTCCCATTACCATCACCATGAAGGGAAGTAAAGTATCTGAACTAGCAACCATGACTCCAGAACTGAAACGAAATTATTCCCCAAGCATCCACTGAATGGATGAAGTTAGCTGCCAAAGAATGCAAAACAAGCCACCTACGTGTGCAGCAAAGACATTCTGGTTTTACAACTTCCTGTCTCCGGGGAAAAATAAAAACACATAGCTCTGATAGGCAGTTGTCTTTTTCTTTGCTTTGAAAATTCAGATCAATTGGTTTCCTGAAAAAAAGAAGGTCTGTGAACAAGATTTGCATAAGAATTGTTCTCCCCTCCTGGCAGAGAACACTCCTGGCAGAGAGCACTCCATCGCTCTCCCTCCTCTGTTAAGCATCATTTTTCATCTTATCCCAACCTTTTATGTTTGGTATGCATTGTTAAGGTGGGTCACTTCTGGATGGTCCTTGGGAATTCAGATATAGAAGAGAAGCCATTCTTCTCTGAGTCTACCCATCATTAGTTCCTGAACAAAAACTCAGATCAGATTTGACAAAGCTATGAAGACATTTCTTTCTTCCTACAAAAGCCCAATAGACCCTGTATCATTACCTGCATTCAGATGAATTCAGTTGATGCTCAGGATTTGGGATTTGCTTTTCTAACAGTTGGTCACTGTTTTGCTCTATCAATGTGGTTAAAGGCTAGGTCCCACTGGCTGACGGATGCAAAACGTATGCATAAAGGACACAGCAGATGATCAAAATTTCGGGGGTGGCTCCATCCGTTGTCATCCGCTTCAAAAAGCGGTGAAAATTTGCATAAACAGAATGGAAAAGAACGGACGTGGGTAGTATGTAGCGGGGATGTTAAATAAACGGATGTTCATAGGAAGCCTAGCGGATGGAAGCGGATGACACCTCCGAAGGGGTTCCAGGGGAGAATTTCGAAGCGGACGCATAGCGGATGAAGCGGATGCACACGTATGCCTAAAGGAAAGAAAGGGGAAGCCGCGCGATGTATATCGGATGCAAACGCATCCTTTCTATTTCCGTGCTACTAATGATGTATAGACATTCCATGTACCCTTTCTTTCCTCCCTCTTCCGTATTCAGCTGCAGTGGATTTGAGTTGCGAGGATGCCCAGAGGATGCAGAGAGGATACAACAGACGTTTAACGGATGATAAACAGACATAGAACATTTCTTGCTCGTATGTCGCGGATTTACATCGTACACGGCGGAAAGTTCATCCGTTCACAAAGTTTTGTGCAGCTCAAAACTTCTTGCATGGATGAAATTGCAGTGGACGGATGCTCGATGGATAGAGCGTATGAAACACGTATGCAATGAGTACACAACGGATGTATAGCATTTTCCAACACGCAAGAATTTTGAGCTGCACAAAACTTTGTGAACGGATGAGCTTTCCGCCGTGTACGATGTAAATCCGCGACATACGAGCAACACAATGTTCTATGTCTGTTTTATCATCCATTAAACGTCCGTTGTATCCTCTCTGCATCCTCTGGGCATCCCCGCAACTCAAATCCACTGCAGCTGAAATGGAAAGAGGGAGGAAAGAAAGGGTACATGGAATGTCTATACATCATAGTAGCACGGAAATTGAAAGGATGCGTTTGCATCCGATATACATCTGTGCGGCATCTCCTTTCTTTTCCTTTAGGCTTACGTGATGCATCCGCTTCATCCACTGTCATCTGCTAGGCTTCCTATGAACATCCATTTAACATCCCCGCTATTATACTACCCGTCCGTTCTTTTCCTTTCTTTTCCTTTCTGTTTATGCAAATTTTTTGCCACTTTTTGAAGTGGATGACAACGGATGGAGCCACCCCCAAAATTTTGGCTCGTCCGTCCTTTATGCATACGTTTTGCGTCCGTCGGCCAGTGGGACCTAGCCTTTATCTTATCACTTCCTGGCATATAAGCAGCAGTGTAGTCTTTTAAACAGTGCTTTGGATACTTGAACCAAAATTCATTGTGGATCTAAAGTGCAGCCCAAAATGTTTGCTCCAAACAGTTTACTTTCCCATCCCCTTCTGCTGGGACGAGGCCCTCACACACACACACCATTCCAGTGATTCAGAGAGTCATAAATGGGAGATATACTAAAATGCCTTGTAAACCAATTTGCAGAAGGTGACTGATCTCTCTGCTTGAGAGTCCTCCATTTTCATCTCTTTCTGCAAAGCGAATACTTATTTAAATGCAGGTTATTAAACAGCAAAGGTTTACCACATCTTGAGAAAATGTTAGCACCCTTTAAAGAGCTCATAAATGCTTTATAGTGCATGCTTCTGAATAAATATTAGTTGTTTCTGAAAGACTGGTGAATAGTTCTCAGGGATTCAGAGGTGGAGTGAAACAAAGGAGAACCCACTTTGGCTTACCTTGTCAGAGGCTGTAATCCAACAGAAATATTTCCTGGAGGAATGCCAGCACCCCATGGCTCTATCTCTACTACAGAACCAATCAAATGGGAGCAGAAGAGAGCTCACCAGAAGACTGTCTTTGGGAATCTGTCTTATTTGAAACCATATTGTTGTGCATCATCAGCGTTGGTGACAAGCCGGTTGAAAAGCAAACCCCTCATTGCCTCATGCATTGATATCTTTGCCCTTGCAAACTAGGCAAGTGTAACAGTGCAACCAAGTGGATCTTGTAACCAGCTGGGGGAAATGCTGAGAAAAATAACAGTTAAATGTTCTTCCAAAACTGACCTTGTCACTTCTTAAAATGTCTTCTCTCCAGACAAAACTCACCAATTGATCCTTGCTTTTCTACCCCATTCGAAGGGAACTTTTTTTTAATGTGCACATCTCTCCCTCTGAAGCTTCTCAAGTTGTCCACATTACCCTTCCTTGAGGTCAACTGAAGCATGGGATGTGTCAGACCTGAACTCCCCCAGTCTGATCTCCTAGGAAAGTAAAATTCTCAATTCCATTTGGTTGAACTGAAAAGGCACTTTTGTTAAGAGATGCTGATTGTAATAAAATCAAGCGGAATATAAAGTTTCTGTGTGGCAATACGGAAGTAAACCATTGGTTCTCCCTAGCCCTCCTCTCAGGGTTCACCCATGTGTAGCTAATCCACACCATTGTGATGCTTTGGGAAACTGAGGTGTTTGAGCTGGTGAAATTCTACTCTCAGGTTAAATGGCTTGAAGATGCCAGCAGGCCAGCACAAACTGGATTCCAGAATGTTCTGTTCTTCCTCATTTGTCAATCCCTCCTCCCAATTTCCATTCATAAAGGTATACAGTTTTATTGCTCATTTGTGTGTCCCCCCCCTTCCCTGATTGATGGCAGAATGCCAACCAGGTGCCAAGATGAAGATGATGGACCTGACAGGATATCAGAGAGGCTGCAGATCATGAGAGAGATGATTGACCCGTGATGGCCGATTCTCATTGCCTACTGGTCTTCTCATAGCTAAACTCCAAAAATCCATTCCACTTATCCCACTGTTTCTTTGTTCCTTTAGCTATACATCTATAAGTAAATTACCTTTTCTATAACTGGACTATGGTACTATTGCACTGTAACTCACAATAAACTTTATGCCACTTGACAATGTAGTCCAAGAAAATAAAAAATATATTATCGGCCCTCCAAACTGATATAAAACTAAACTCTGTCCCTTTGGCCAATGTTTCTCAAATTTGGCAGCATTCAGAAGACTGATTCCCTGCTAGGTGGAGAATTTTGAACATCTAAAAGCTGCCAAAGTTGGGATACGCTGCTCTAGTTCATCTTGGAAAAGCAAGGTAATACTTCTTTTTATAAACATAGCTGTTTCCTAAAAGCAGCGAGACCATCCTAAATTCAGTTATAAGGTATTGCAAATCAAGGGGACTATGATTAGAATCCCCTGTTCATCTCCTTTGACTTCTCATAGGGACAATGTTTGACTCGTGGTTTGGTCATATTATTTTAAGGTGGTTGTTTTTCGATTAGAAGTCATCATATGGAAGTACAACTTTGGAGGTAAATATAGTTGATGTAAAGTTCAAAAATATGGAATTTCATTCCTTATAAAGAATTCTGGCCCTACTAAGTCTGGGGATTAATGAAAAGAATCATCGAATCTGGGAAGGAAGAAAGGAAAATTCAAGATATTGAAGAGTGGAATAAAAAATGGTATTTTTGTTGATAAGAATTTTTTCTATCTGGTGTAGATTAAAGAGTATGTTAGAGGATGGAGTTACAGTATAGTTCAGTAGGTCAACAATATAAAACTGAGCTAGGTCCAAATGAATATGAATATGTTCTTACATTCTTGCATATTAATAAAATAATCTTTCCCCCATTTTGAAAGACTATCAATCTATCTATCAATCTATCTACGTGTTTCTCACATAATAAGGCCGGGCCTTATTTTTTTTTTGACCCCCCAAAAAACGGCTAGGCTGTCTTTTTTGGGGTGACTTAATTTCCTCCCCCACCAAGAGTGGCCCATTAACATGTACCTCTCCATGAGGCCACTTCTATCAGCCAATTGAAAGCTCCCTTGAAGACAGAGTCCCCAGCTACTTTGGGACATGGCATGGGTGCCCCTGTCCCCTCACCTTTAGGGAAGTCTCTTTCCAGCGATTGGAGCTCCCCAAGTGCAGTCAACAGTCACTTTGATTGGCTGGTAGAAGCAGCCTGGGGCGAGGGCACACACACACTCCCCTCGGCGCGAGGCCACTTCTATCGGCCGATCAAAAGCTCCCTTGAGGACACAGTCCCCAGCTGCTTCGGGGCAAGGCGTGGCTGCAACAATCCCCTCGCCTTTAGGGCTAGGGCAGTCTCTTTCCGGCAATGGAAGCTCCCAAGTACGGTCAGAGCCACTTTGATCGGCCGGTAGAAGTGGCCTGGGGCAAGCGCACACACACACTCCCCTCACCGTGAGGCCGCTTCTATCTGCTGATTGAAAACTCCCTTCAGACACATTCCCCAGCTGCTTCGGAGCGAGGCGTGCCTATGCATCAGGTTCCCAACTGCAAACTCAATGCAACTGCAAGCTTCAATGCAATGTACATATGCTGTTGTCAGAATATCAGAGGACCCCAAAATTCCTGCTGCATTTCTGCTTCCTGAGCCAGCCGCCTCTCTTCATCCCTCAGATAGCCCATCCCCGCCCCCCGCCTCGATTTCCATTGCAACCATTTTGGATCGCAGGAGGGTTGCTAAAGAAGCTTTTGTCTCTCCTGTCCCACTCTTTTAAACTTCTCTCTGCAGTCTTGGAAATCCTCTCCTGGCGACTCCATCCCAGCTCCAACCCTGTTTAGTTTCCATCCGAGACAAGCCCCCTCCCAGATGCGCTCTCGGAATCTAAGGCTTGTTTCCTCCCCCCCCATCTCTGACTTGAGCAGAGCAGGCACTGGATGGGCAGGGAGGGGGCGGAGTGGAGGGGCTCCTGGTTTTTTTTGTCTGAGGTGGGTGAAGATCATCCTGGTGGCCCCAAAGGGTGGTCTTTCAGATTGCATTAATGATTAACAGGACACTTCCCTGAACCCCCACCTCCCTCCAGTGGGGAGGAGCAGAAACTTTCTGGCCTGGGAGAGATGCTGGCTGCATTGCAGGGAGAAGCATTCCCCCCCCCCAAAAAAACCCCTTGGAGAAACGGAAATGAATGAATGAACTCAAAGGGTCTTGAGTCAACCCCCCCCCCAGGAAAAGAGAGAGTGGCAGAAGAGCAGGGACCTTCAGGTTCAGAAACTCGGTTAAGTACAAGATGCTACTTCTTCCCTCCCTGCCCTCATTTCACGTTGCCTTTTGATCACAAAGCAGATCTTAATAATAAACAACCCTTTTATAACTTACCAACTGCATGCCAAATCCCAGCCCCCACCCCAAGGTGGCTTAATGTGTTTGGGTTAATTGATTAATTGAGTTAATGATCTAAACTGATTTTTATTTTGGTCCAGAGAGAAGATGAGTTTAAAAAGAAAGAGCTACTCTGTGGAATTCAAGAAAGCATCATGGAGGATTCTCGTGGTAAGAATCTGACCGCTTTCTGCAAAGAGAATATGTTGCATCTCTGTATGGTCCGAAAATGGAGAGCTGAGTATGATAACCTCAGTCAACAGGTGCAGAAGGGAAATGCCAAGAAGCGCAAGGTGTGGATCAGGTCAGCATCCATTATATCCTGAACTTGAAGACACCATCTCTCAATGGATTGCTGACAGGAAAGCAAGGAAACCTTTGAGTTTATAAATAAACCCTTTGAGTTTATTCAGCTGGGACTGTGTCCTCAAGGGATCTAGCTTTCGATCAGCAGATAGAAGCGGCCTCGTGGCGAGGGGAGTGTGTGTGTGCGCTTGCTCCGAGGCCGCTTCTACTGGCCGATCGAAGTGGCTGGTGACTCTGCCTTCAAGAGAGCTTCTATCGACTATCAGGGTATTCAAGCCTAGGTTCCCTGCAGGGCACTCCTTAAAGGCAAGTTTTCTCCCCCCACGCCCCTGCCCTTCCCCCCATTTCTCTTCACCTCATGTAGTTCTAATGAACGATATGAGAAATGGCGGGAAACGCATGGTTTTAATTGGCTAAATTTAGGGGGCGGGGCTTAATTTCACCTCATGCCTAGAAATCATGCTGGGCCTTCCTATTGGTGGAGGTCGTATTGTTGGAAAAACACGGTATCTATCTATCTATCTATCTATCTATCTATCTATCTATCATCTATCTATCCATTTATCCATCTATTGGTCAATTCATCCATCCATCCAACCTTTTTCAAATTTCACTAAAAATAAATATAAAAACTCATCTCTTTGTTTTTTAAAGTCAAAATGAAACTGTCTTCTGCTGAATGACAATTATTAAGAAAAATAATGCAAAAATCTGATCTGCAGGTCAGTCCTTGAAATGTACTGCATGGACTGTACTTCTGAATCTATCAAAATTTTCCAAGTTCTTATGTCACTGAATTGACTCTATTTATTCTGAGCTAGATCATTATCTAGATTGACTCACCAAAAAGTGAGATCAAGTGTTGTGGCCTGTGGGCAGCTAGCAGAGCAGGCAGCAGAGTCGGACAGTGAGGAGGTTGGGGAGGAACATGGGCCACTCCTAGAGGCTGAGGAAGGCTCGGATGAGGGCTCTGTGTCAGAGGCAGAGATGGGGCCAGGGCAGTCTGGCAGTCATCAGCTGCTTTCAAAGTCAGACAGCAGTGAGATGGAGGAGCAGCTGGAACTGGTTCCCAGCCTGCACATGCGCAGAGCTGCCAAAAGAAAAAGAACAATTACAAATTAAGGGTCGACAAGAGAGTAAGGCCACAGGTGGATGATGAATGGCCACTCCCATAGGGATTAAAAGAGGAGCAAAAGGGGAGGAGGCTTTTTCAGGAAACAATTTGTTCATTGCAGCAGTGTGAAGATCTGTCTGTGAATCTCAGAGACTCTATGCTAAGCCCTTCCTTGTCAGCACTATGTTTGAAAACATTTACTTGGCAACTCTTCAAGCTAGATAAGGTCTGTGCTCCGAAATACACCCTTGAAAGACTGTTTGCCAGGCCTTAGGCTGAATGTGAACGCAAGAAATTCACCTTCGTTTAATAAAAGGGATTTTGCTGGGACAAAAATATTTACTCAGTGTTTTTTGGGGAAACCTAGGTCAGAACACCAAGGTCTTTCACAAGAATTTTTAACCATTTTTAAAGCTGCTGAAGTTGGAACAGCTCCAAAACGAAAGAGAACAGAAAGAGAGAGTGTGCCGGTTTGGTGAGAACTTTTTTTTTATTTTAAGATTTGAAAGGACACCCTAAATAAAAGAAAGAATCTGTAAAAGTTTTGAAAAGTGATTAAATGATGATTTTAAACAGGAATGTCAAAGTAATATTTTTTTTTCTCATTGCTTAATTTTCTATACATGATTTTATATTTTGAAACTGGACTGTTTTTTTTCTCTTCTTTCATCTATTCTTTTTCTCCTTTTTGAATTTATAATATTCCAGGCTAGAGATTCCCTTTTAGTCATTTTTTAGAATATCTTTTTCTCTTTTTAATTAATTTTTATTAAATTTTGTTTGGAAAAGGAGGGGGAAAGTGAACACAAAAGAAACTTTGTAACACTGCCAAGTAGAGGCTTGGAAATATTCTATTTCTTTTTCTTGACCAGACAAAGCTGAGAAAGAACTGAGACTTCTTTTCAAGGAC
>BHFT01013847.1:0-94872 GCA_004320025.1 Laticauda laticaudata | reverse complement strand
AAATTTTGGACTTGGACAGCCTAGAACCATGGCGGCAAACCTATGGCACGCATGCTGGAAGTGAGCACTCGCCCAGAAAAGGTCTATTATGCATGTGCATGTGCCGCACACACCGCACGCCCAACAGCTGATTGTTGGATATCTGGTGCACATGCGCAGGGGCGCGGAGGCACACAGGAGACACTCCAGCATGCACAGAAGTGTGGGTCACATGCAGGGGGTCACACATGCATGCTCAGAAGTGCGAAGCACAGGTCACACATGCATGCACAGAAATGCAAAGCACGGGTTGCGTGCATGTGCAGAAGCACACAGCACATGTCATGTGAGTTGCATGCACATGCGCAGGAGGCATGAGGGGCGTGCATTGCCTTCTGAGTTATGGCACACGAACACGAGCAGGCAAGCATACGCAGTTATCGGCACGGGAGCCCCAAAAGGTTAGCCACCACTGATATTAAGATAGCAGGGAGGACAGGGTGCCACTTTCTTGGACACTATGGCATGGCTTTTGTGGCAAAAAGCTGAAACGGTAACATTCCTATTTGAGGTATTAATGTCATCTTGGTTTAACAGCTCCATTCAGGGAGAAGGGTATCAGCGAAAGCTCAAAGGGCATTAATTTTGAAGTTGAGGTGTGGCTTGGTGGTCATGTTTTTGGCTGGGCGTGGCCAAGTCAAAATCACTCAGATTGGGGCATGCATCTCCTCGCCTGGCCTCATGACTGTGGGAATGCTGCAACAGTCGTAAGTGTGAAAATGTGCCATTGTAACTTTGAATGGTCAGTCCACACAAGCAAAGTACCAGCAAAGGAGGGGAAAAAAACTCCAGAGAAGTTCCTGAGACAGGAAGTCTAGTCCTGCCAAGAATGGAATAAGGATTAACGGAGAGGCAGTTTCTGGAAGCAACACCAGAATGTTTCCTTCCTGCCTTCCTTACAGGATTAGGCCAGTAATTTTGTCTGACAACTGGTTCTCTGAACTGCTGAGAATGTTAAGAACCAGTTCTAGAGAATAGGTGCAAACTGGTAGAATCCCACCTCTGAAACTACTATGAGGGAGAGAGGAAAGAGAGAAGATAGTATTCTTTTCTTTCTGTTTTGAGATAGGCCCCTTCAGACTTCAGCCACTATATTTAACCTACATGAGGAGTGGTATGGCCTGTTTTTTATGTACAATAACACATTATGTACTGCTATAATAGAGCCTGCCATGAAATTCACAGCTTGTACCTCCCACCTATAAAATATAGTCTCTGTATAAGCTGTGATCGGTTACAGCTGCAAATTTGACTTTTTCGGACCTGCTGTGGAAGGGCCTGTTTCTCATTGACTGGCAATATAAAACAGTCATATATAGTTCTGAAAGAGAGTCTGTTTTGTATATTTTTTAATTCTGGTAGTCCTCTACTTGCCATCCAGAGGTGGTACTCAGCAGGTTCTGACCAGTTCTGGAGAACTGGAAACGGAAGTTTTGAGTAGTTCAGAGAACCGACAAATCCCACCTCTGACTGGCCCCGCCCCCATCTATCCTCTGCCTCCCATTGAGTCCCACCTGATCGGCTGGGTCTTCTTTGGTTGCCCTGCACAGGAGAATGGAGCTGGAAAGCAGGTTAGTAGAGTGGGGAGGGTACAGAGATTTTGCAGTATCCTTCCCCTGCCATGCCCAGCAAGCCAAGCCATGCCTACCAAGCCACGCCTGCAGAACCGATAGTAAACATTTTTGAATGCCACCACTGTGGCAACCATTTGTTTATGACTGTTCAAAGTTACAACAGCACTAAAAAAAAGTGACTTGGGATTGTTTTTCATACTTATGACTGTTGTAGCTTTCCCATGGACACATGATCAAAATTTGGATGCTTGACAGCTCGGTCATATTTATGATGGTTGCAGTGTCCAGAGGTCATGTGATCAACTTTGTAACCTTCTCACAAGTAAAAACAATGGAGAAACCAGATTCGCTTATGCATGTGAGTACTTTAAGAAATTCAGTGATTCACTTAACAATAGTGGCAAGAAAGGTCATAAAATGGGGCAATATTCACTTAGCAACTGTCTTGCTTAGCAACAGACATTTTGGGCTCAATTGTGGTGGTAAGTTGTGGACTACCCATACACTATCATAGTAACCAACTTCATTTTTTAAAAATGATAGTTAGCCCTTATTTAATGACCACAATTGGGACCAGCAACTCCATCATTAAGCAATGAGAGTTCGATTGCTGAAAGTTGACTGTGAAATGTGCAACTGGCAATTATGTCACCATGCAGATGCTTTCAGGGTTGCATGTGCAAAGACCAGTTGTAAAGTTACTTTTTCAACTTCACTGTAACTTTGAATGGTCACTAAATGGGGTAATCATTAAGCAAGGAGTAATTGTAAACCTTATGGACAGTCCGTTGCATAGTAAGAAAATTTTAAGTGGACTAGTAGAACAGCACTTAAAGCTTTGTGAAAAAACTCTCTCTGCTTAAGTACACAGCAAGTAGACATAATGTCCCAGATCTGGTTTCTCAACTTCAGCTGATTTATTTTTTGAAATCTTTCATTTCTATTTTTTGATTAGCTTTCTCTACCTCTTTCAAGTATGTGAAATGAACTGGCTAAGCTCCTTTCCCCAGCAAAAGCAATGCTGCTGTTGCAACAATACTTTCCAAAGATTGCAAGGGGGGGGGGGGAGAAGTGAACAAAGATTAAGACTTCTCTTACAGTATGGCGAAAAGAAGAGAGAGTAAGCATTCAAATTACTCCATTCAAAGGAGCTGAGTAAAGTTGTTCTAGAGATCTGGATCAAAAAATAAAATCATTGTGACAAAACTTTATGGGAGAAATCGAGGCGGTAGGAGTTTTTCCATGGAAAGTGAGCAGATGAGTTTTGATGGAAAATCCACCCTGTTGTAAAAGGTAATAGGGACGTGGTGTCTCAGTGGCTAAGACGTTTGTTGATCAGAAAGGTCGGCAGTTCGATGGTTCGAATCCCTAGTGCCGCGTAACGGATTGAGCTCCCATTACTTGTCCCAGTTTCTGCCAACCTAGCAGTTCGAAACGGGGGTGGGATGCTACCGGTTCTGCCTGGCTCTATAGAACCAGTAGCTCTGAAGAGCAGCAGACACCAAACCAGTTCTGTGTTTGCTGCTGTTTGGCCCATCCACCTGCCCGGGCTCTTACCTGTCCTTTATTTCCTGCTTTTTCAATCTCAACTGCTTTGCACGGCACAGCTGAGGTTGAAAAAACAGGAAAAAAGTGGCTTTTCAAATGCTGCACACCTGCCCGCAGCACTTTTCAGCTGTCCGGGTGGCACAGTTTAAGGTTTTTACACAAAATGTAGCACTGAACCTGTAGTAACACCAATTGAATCCCACCCCTGGTTCGAAAGCATGTAAATAATGCAAGTAGAAAAATAGGGACCACTTCAGGGGGGAGGTAACAGCGATCCGTGCACCTTCAGCCTTTAGTCATGCCAGTCACATGACCATGGAGACGTCTTCGGACAGCGCCGGCTCTTCGACTTTGTAACAGAGATGAGCATCGCTCCCTAGAGCCAGAAGCGACTAGCACGTATGCGTGAAGGGAAGCTTTACTTTTACCTTTACCAGCCTGTTGAGATTTGGGATCCTGATTATCTGTGACTATCTTACACACACTCAGTAGGGAGGGGAGGGAGGGAATAACAGAGTTGGAAGGGACCTTGGAAGTCTTCTAGTCCAACACCCTGTTCAAGCAGGAAACCCTTCCATTTTAGACAAATGGCTGTCCAGTCTCTTCTTGAAGGCCTCCATTGTTGAAACACCCACAACCTCTGGAGTCATTCCATTGATCAATTGTTCTGATTGAAATTGATGAGGAAATTTCTCCTTAGTTTTAGGTTGGTTCTCTCCATTATAAGTTTCCATCCCATTACTTCTTCAGATGCTTTGGAGAATAGGTTGACCCTCCCGCTTTCTTTGTGGCAGCCCCTCAAATATTTTAACAATGTTATCATGCCATCCCAATTTTTTTTTAATTTAATTTTATTTGATTTGTCAATCACTTACAAGATAATAGGTATAAGTATGAACATAGTTATGAATACATGAAATGGATACATATAAGAAAAATAAAAAGAAACAATAGGAACAGGGACAGTTTGGCACTTTGATGTGCTAATACATGCCCCCTACAGACCTCTTAGGAAGGGGTGAGGTCAGGACTAGAAAGTCTAAGGTTAGAAGTTTTTGGGGTTTGGGGAAGAAACCACAGAGTCAGGTAGAGTATTCCAGACATTGACCACTCTGTTGCTGAAGTCGTATTTCTGCAATCAGGTTTGGTGGGCTTTACTCTGAGTTTGTATCTATTGTGTGCTCTTATATTGTTTATGGTTGAAGCTGAAGCATTCCATTGACAGGCAGGACATTGCAATGTTATGATTTTATTATACCATACTTAGATCAGACCAAAGACGGTGTCATTCAAAGTTTTCTAGGTCTAGAATTTCAAGTCTGGAGCCATAAGGTATTCTGCAAACGAGTAGAGGAGTGGAGAACTCTTCTTGTGATAATATTCTGGACTTTCTCAACTGGGCTAATATCAGATACATCATGTGGGTTCCAGGACTGATGAGCTGTATTTCAGTATTGGTCTAGCAAATGTTTTGTATGCTCTAGTTTAGTAGTGTGATATTACCAGAGAAAAACTACATAAGGATTAGGTTAACAACTCTTAACACTTTTTTGGCTATGTAGTTACAGTGGGCTCTGGCACTTAGTTCATTAGAGAGGACTAGTCAAAGGTCTTTGACAGAGCTTGGATCATCAACAAGGTATTGACTATTCAGTCTGTATTTTATTTTCTGATTTTTTTTTGCCAACATGTAGGAGAGAGCATTTATTTGTTGAGATTTGAAGTTGCCATTTGTTTAACCATTCTGATACATAGTTGAGGCCTTTTTGAAGGGTAGCAGTATTGTCTGTGGTGTTGAATAGCTTTACTTCATCAGTGAAGAGAATGCAGTTGCTCTTATTATGATCACAGAGGTCATTTATGTAGAGTTTGAAGAGAGCTGATCCTAGAACACTGCCTTTGGGGGACACCATTGTTGACATACGGAATTTGATAGGACACTCCCAGTTTTGACCATTTGTTGTCTGTTTGACAGGATGCTTCTATCCAGTTATGCAGGTGTCCAGAGATACCGTAAGATTTTAGTTTTAGGAGTAGTTGTCGTGTACCACTGAATCAAAGGCTTTACAGAAGTCTATGTAGATTGCATCTATTGCTTTGCCCTGATCAAGTTGTGTAGTCCATAAGTTTTTGCAGTGTAAGAGTTGCAGATTACATGATAGTTTTTTTCCTAAAGCTAAAATTGTTTATTGGAGAGTAAGTTGTTTGTCTCTAAGTGGAGGATAATGGATTGGTTAATAATTGATTCCATGACTTTGCAGGTGACACAGCATAAGGAGATTGGTCTGTAATTTTCAACTAGGCTTTTTACTTGACTAGACATAACCAATTCCTGCAACCATTCTTCATGTGCTTTAGCCTCTAGCCCCCTAATCATGTTATTGCTCTTCTCTACACCCTTTCTAGAATCTCAACGTCTTTTTTATATTGTGGCGAGCAAAACTAGTTGGAGATTCATGGTTCTCTGGGCAAATTATTGTGATGGGTTAGGAGGATGTTGGCAGGGTAGTAGATAGAGATGGCACTAAATTTGGGCCTGTAAGATGACAGAAAACCTTTCTTTTCCTAACCCTCCTCCACCTTAAACACGGCATTTCTCAGAGTTTTATAGAGTATCAGATTCCATTTACAACCTTCTCATGTCTACTTGTCCCTTAAGAAAAATAATCAAATATTAAGGCTACATGATTCTAAAGAAATCCCCATTCTTTGAGGTAGGAATGCTTTACATTCCTTGCTGATTATTTGATTCCACTGTTTTATCAGTTTCCAGAGTTTTGCGTTATTCATGTGCTGCTACAGGAGGTGTGAGGAGGCTGAAGATAAGGCTACATTTGTTGAACAAATGCCAAATTTCAAAGGATTCCTGTGTTACATACATTAAAAAGCCTTCTTCGGTCATGATAATTGTATGTAAACACAGGGCAGGGGAATGAGAGTAAAAATCCTGTCTCTACATTTCATTGTAAGAGGCTTTGTTGTTTTTCACATCTCGAGAGCAACTATGTCCAACAAAGAACTTGCACAGGACGTCCTCAATATACAACAGTAATGGAGCTTGCCCATTACGGGCATATGTCATGATGGTCGTAAATCAAGACAGTCTTTGGACCGAAACAATTTTACAACCATTTTTGCGGCAGTTATTAAACTTAACTCTGCCGTTGTTAAATGAACATTGCGGTCATTAAGCAAACCCATTGGTAGTTATGTGCACAGTTTTGCTAAAACCACAAGTAACTTCCAGTTTTCGGCAAAAACCCTGGAATTTGGGATTATACATCCTGAGACTTCTCGGGAAACAACAACTGAATGGAAAACTGATGGTGACCTTCTACCGCTGCACCATAGAGAGTATCTTAACTGACTGCACCTCTGTATGGTTTGCCAATTGCTCAGTGGCAGATAGGACAGCACTCCAGAGGGTTAATGTCATTGCGCAGAAGATCATTGGTTGCCCTCTCCCCTCTTTGGAAGAGCTTTTTGGCTCCCACTGCCTTAAGAAATTTCAAAACATTCTCAAAGATCCATCTCATCCTGGGCACCCTTTTTTTTAACTATTATCATCTGGCAGACGGTACAGGACAATAAAAACAAGGACAAATAGGCTGAAAAACAGCTTCTATCCCAGGGCAGTAGCTCTTTTGAATTCTGCTGTATAGTGCAGTGTTGGTGCAGTGTTGGTGNTTCATGGTCATGATGTGCACTGAAGATGGTGTTTGATTTCATTGTACAAGGTGCAATGACAATAAACTAAACTAAACCAAACTAAAACCATACTAAAATGCAGCCATGTAGATGCATGACATGGCAAACAGCCATAAATGCAGCCATGTTGCCAAATACATATGTGATTGTGTGTGTGTTTGCAAACACGAAAACTTTGGAACCAGGTCTCAATTTTCTTTGTGCAGGTGGATTATCACTTGGAATGCCCACTAAGCCAGGAGGTTCCTAGCCCCCCCCCCCAGACCGGAGCATGATGAATACCACCTCTGGTCCTGAATCCCTGGTCCATGGCCCAGCAATGGGCAATGACATGCCAGATACTGGGCCGCACAAACAAAGCCCAATCCGTGGGATGCAGGCAGCATATGAAACCATGCCACCTCTGGTCCACGTAAAACTTCTCTCCATGGAACCGGTCCTTGGTGCCCAAAAGGTTGGAGGTCATTGCACTAAGTGATTGGCCATAAATCAAGGATTATTTGTATTTGCATACTGACTCCCTAAATGTCCTAAATGTGTTTTAAATCTTAAGGCCCGGTCCCACTGGCCGCCGGATGCAAAACGTATGCATAAAGGACACAGCGGACAAGCAAAATTTCGGGGGTGACTCCATCTGTTGTCATCCGCTCCAAAAAGTGGCGAAAATTTGCATAAACAGAATGGAAAAGAACGGAAAAGAATGGACCGTTGGTAGTATGTAGCGGGGATGTTAAACGGATGTCATAGAATGCTAGGCTCGGGAGTGAAAGGCGGGGGATGGAAAGGGGGGATGGGACACCTCGGCCGCAGGGGTCTGGGAGACAGATTGAAGCGGACGCATAGGAGAGGGGCGGATGCATCTGGACCAGCCTATAGGAAAACAAAGGGGATATCGGCTGCAATGCATTCACTGCACATGGCGGTGGAGTATGAATTGCGTCAGCCTCCGCAGATATATAAGGATGCAGCCACGATCAGCCTATAGGGGAAAAGGACGTGCTGCCACATACATCTTGCAGGAAACACCAATAGGTTGTCAGTCAGGCAGAAGAGGAAGCAACCAGTGCGACTCATTCAAGCCCTGGCAGCGTTGAAGAAGGCCTGAACCAGCATCCCACCTTCCTGGCACTGAACTTGAAGCTGCTGGGCTGCTGCTGGCTGTGGTGGACCAGCCCCAAGGGCCACTAGACCCTAAAGCTTGCTGCTGAAGGCCTTGCTCCAAGCCCCGACAGGCCCTGATGCTCAAGCCCCTGAAGGCCCTGTGAAGCCCCCCTGCAGAGGGAAGGAGAGGCAAGGGAAAGAAGAAAGGGAGACGAGGAAACAGTACAAAAAACGAGTTTCCGAGGAGCAAGGGATGAGGTGCTGGAATGGCTGAGGAGAACGAGTACCTCTGAGAAGGGCCACATAGAACTGTATCGGGCACCAATAAGAAGCAGGCAGCTTGGCGAGACAAAGCAGAGTAGCCTGGGCTACACTGCAGAAGTACTCCACTTGGTGATGGTGAACAATGCACACGCTGGTATGGCAAAGCTACACCTCAAGAAAATCTGGGCAGGCGCGCTGTCAAGTTCATGACCGGGAGATGTACAATCATGGCCAAGTGTACAGTTTCCTGGAGGGTGAGATCGCCACTGAGGAGCAGCCCTCTGAGACCCTCTCCCTCAAGACAGCACGCACAGACACGCCCAGTCCTCTCCAGCCAGGAACCCGCTTACCGTGTCCAGGCAGGTGTCTTAAGAGGGCCCCACTGGCAGAGAAACCCCCTGACAGCTGTATCCCACTTGCCGGTGGACTTGGAGGATCTGCTGGAGGATGACGCCTGGCTGTCACAAATGGAGGAAGAAGCAGCAGCCCCCAGAGGCCAACCCACCCCAACCCCCCTCCAGAGGATGCAGCAGAGCAGGCAGACTGGAGGGACGTAGAACCACAGTGTGCGTTGGAGATCAGGGACACAATGAGACCACACATAACTTTCTCTCAGCTGGGTCCATCTTGGCACGAGCAATCCTCGGCGGGAACCACTCATCACCTACGGACACAACCTGAGTGGACCTTTGCCGAGGCACAGTACAGGTGAAGAACAGGAAGATCAATGCACTTCTGCACAACCTCAGGCCGCGAAGCTTGCTCCTACCCATGTCAGGTCTGGCTCCTTCCACTCCCAGGCATGTCCAGGCCCTTCCACGGCTTTCAACAGGCCCCCACCTACCAAGGCTACGACTACTAGGACTTTCCCCAGCAGAAGCAAAACTTCCAGTCCAGGGCTCAGGTTCATCAGACACACAGATGCCAGTCTCACCACCAGCTGCCAGACCAGACAGCCACTACACCTCCCAACCTTTCCTCCCACACTGCAAGCCGTCACGGACCATCCGCCATGAGTCTTGGGCCTGACATCTCAGTCCTTGATGAGAGGGGCCTCCTCAACCTCACGGGACTGAGTCAGCTCTCGGATAGCTTCTGAAACACACCACAACTGTTGTCACCCTCGGGGCCAAACACCCATGGTGCCATCAGACAGCACTCAAGCCACAACCCCACCTCACACATCCCTGCCCGTTAAACAAGCTGAGACCAGAATATCTCGAGTGGACTGAGAATACGTCCAGAGACTGAGTCGTTTATGTTAAGTTTTCTTTGCTTAAGACACTATTAACTGTGGGTTCATTTTGCTTATTTAATACAGATAAGTTGCCTAAGAAAGTTAATAAAGGTTTATATTCTTTGCTTTATACACACTTAGTTTACTGGTTCATTTTTTTAGTTAATACAAAGTGTTTGTGATAAACTTTGAAAAAAGGTTAAGCCTTTGCATGTCTTGTGGGATAGAATAAGATAGTTTTTGTGAGATAGATAACCTCCAGTCAATCATAGTGCGACTTGGTAGGTCCCCATCCCATAACGATCCAGATGATTCTCCCCTTTTTATTAGGAAAATATTGGGTTAGTCTGCTTAAAGGTGTACTTCTTTCATACTCTTGGCACATACTCCAGATCAATCCTAATATAACGAATCATCCCAGATACAACGTTTTGTCCATTTTTAAAACTTTAATATACGAGATGCAATCGCTACATCCTTTTCTATTTTCCGTGGCTACTAACCGCTGTGTAGACGTTCCTGGTACCTTTTGTTTTCCTCCCTCTTTCCATTTTCAGCTGCAGGCGGATGTGAATTGAGGGATGGTCAGAGGAATCGCAGAAAGGATACAGAGGACGTTTTAACGAGATAAACGGACATAGAACTTTTTTGGCCCAATATATGTCGCAGATGCTACATCGTATGCGCGGAAATTAATCCATTCACAAAAGTTTTGGTGGCCTCAAAACTTCTTGCACGGATGAACTTGCAAATTGACGGATGCGTTCGACGGTAGAGCGTATTGAAACACGTATGGCAGTGAAGTACGTCAACCGGACTACACAACGGATGCATAGCGTTTTCCAATGGATGGCAAGCTTTCTTTAACGTTTTACATCCTCTTTGCATCCGTAAGTACAGTGGGACCGGGCCTTTAGAGAACATCTTTCGATGTGGATTTACTGGTGGCAGCCCCGTGGTTCACAGGAATGCTACTTTATTGTTGTAGGATCTTGTAACTGAACCTTGGAAATGTAACAGGCAGTGTACATAAATAGGTGGAGCTTCAACGGTAGAGGTGCGGCTGCCATCTTGCCTTTTTTTGACACTAGCCTGCAGACAATTTTGCATGGCAGGGAAGATAAAATGAAAAGCAGAACTGTTTTAAGGGTACTTAAATAAGGTATGGCCATAGTTAGGTGGAGTTTGTGTGGCATTAAAATTGAATGAATGAAAAATAAAATAGAAATTAAAATTAAAATTAAAATATTGTATGTCACACTTATGGGTACTCCCATTGTTTTGGCTGCACTCCATCAAATCTTTTTACAGTCATAGACTAGCTTAGGGCTGCACTCAAATTCAACTTTGTATTTGGATCTTATTCACTGTATGTTCACCAGTTTAATTCAATATTCCGTTTTAAATTCTATTTGCCACCTTGTATGCCGCAGCCCCCCCCAAATTTATAATTTAGATAAATAGTGAAGGAAGGATCTCTTGTAAAACTAATCCTAAATAAGACAGAGAATGAGAGCGAGCAAAAAAAAGATCAGTTATTTTACTTGGATTGCCATCCTTTACAATCTTCTGATTAAAACCGACAAGATTTGGAGAGAAAATCCTCCGTTTTTTTGAAAGTATACAGTGTCCACATCAGTCAGGAATGGAGCACCAGGGACTCTGAAATTCAGTCACCATGCACCATCTTGTGGCCAATGCTCTAATCTATTTTAAATTAGATTGTTCTGTGAAACTTGCTAAAAAGGCGAATATATATTATATTAATTTTGATGGGTCCTGTTTCTGTTTTTCTGTAATTTTTCATCACTGTTAAGAATTTTTCTTGGAAGAAAGATGAACCAAACAAACAAAGCAAGCAAACAGATTTGGAAGTGAAGATAATTTATTTAAGTATTGGTTTCATTTATTTCATTAATGATGGCTTAGCAAAGTATTTAGCTGCAGAATCAGCTGTTCCACTTGAATTGGCCCAGCCTCCCTGTGTGCAGTCAGGAAGATTTTAAGGACAAAGCTGTTGCAGAGAGAGAGAGAGAGCACCTTGTCATTATTTTATGCTTTCAAACTGTAAATGTTTTAAAGTTTTTCCGTACATATAAGCTACCGATATTCAAATGCCGTAATGTGTCTCTTCCTATAAAGATCAGAATTGCGGAAGCCATATTATTTGTGGTGAGACTTTATGGAAAGAAAAGTTGGACTTTTGAAGGAGCAGGATATGAAGAGTATCGACACATTTGAAATATGCTGTTGGGGAAGACTCCTGAGAATATCATGGATGGCCAAGAAAACAAGGAAATGGATTACTGAACAGATCAGTCCAGAGTTCTCACCTGAGGTACAACCAACCAGATTCAAATTATCCTACTTCGGACAAAAGTCTGTAGAAATTCTCAGTCACATAGGTCATGGTTGTCCCCAAAGTGCTTTTTCAGGAGGCAACTGGACTTTCTGGTTTTTTTCTTTTGAAGACATTTTGCTTCTCATCCAAGAAGCTTCTTCAGTTCTGACAGGATATTGGGGAATGGAAGGAATTATATTCCTGGTCATTTGCATCCTTTTAGAACAAGGGTGTCAAACTTGCGGCGTCACATTTTCATCATGTGACATATTGCGACTTCCCCCCTTTGCTAAAATGGGGGTGGGGGTGGCCAGCGCATGACACATTTGGCCTGCAGGCCATGAGTTTGACACCCCTGTTTTAGAGCACTTGGAGATTTATCTGTGTCCTGAGTAGTCCTCCTGGTTCCTGTGGCCTGAAATTTTTGGGATGAACACCCTTTGAGAGCATGGGAGTAGGAATGGATTTTCAGGGGAAAAATGGCAGACTACAGGAACCAGGAGCACCAATCAGGTGACCCTGAGGACACAGATAAACCTCCAAGTGGCCTCAACGCTCTCCAAAAGGATGCAAATGACCAGCTGTCTGCAAGGAGTATAAATCCTTCCGTTCCCCATCATCCAGTCAGAGCTGAAGAAGCTTCTTGAATGGGAAGCAAAACATCTTCAAAAGAAAAAAAAACAAGAAAATGCAGTTGCCTTCTGAAAAAAGCACCTTTGGGACCTACTTTGGACACTTTACGCAAAGTTTTAGCTCTCCAGAAAAGGTTGTAATGAGGAGTCCTTGGTGCTCTCCCAACTTTTTCTTTTTGTTGTTGCAGACATTTCATTACCAAACTAAGTAACATCATCAGTGCTAAGAAGGAGTGGGGATTGCTCTCAATTTATATTCTAGCGGCATATCCTGTCAGTAGAAATGAGAGCAATTCTCCACTCCCTTCCAGCACTTATGTTACCTAGTTTGAGTAATTAAACATCTGCAAGAAAATAAAAACAAACCAACCAAATATTAGAGCACACCAAAGGCCCCTCATTTCAACCCTGAGCTACAAATATTCTTCTTCAAAGGTTGTAATGCTGGGAAAGATGGAAGAGAAGAACCACCAGTGGTGAAGTGGTTGCGGTAGTGATGGGGACACAATAAAAGAACAGGTAGGGTCAGTTAATCATCATACTCACTCTGCTTTAGTAGCTCAGATCACAATTCATATAGTGACCATTCAAATTACAACACCAGTGGTGGGATTCAAATTCTTTACTACTGGTTATATGGGTGTGGCTTGGTGGGCGTGGCATGGCTTGGTGGAGATGGCAGGGGAAGGTTAGTGTAAAATCCCCATTCTCTTCCCACCCTACTAACCTGCTTTCCAGCTCCGTTCTCCTGTGCATGGCAACCAAAGAAAACCCAACCAATCAGCTGGGACTTGGGAGGCAGAGAAGAGATGGGGCGGGGCCAGACAGAGGCGGGATTTGCCGGTTCTCCAAATTATTCAAAATTTCCGCTACCGGTTTTTCAGAACTGGCTGAATACCTCTGAACAGCACTTTTTAAAAAATGATGACCATTTTTCATACTCGTGACCGTTGCAGCATCTCCATGGACACGTGATCACATGGCAACTGGTTCATATTTATGATGCTTGGCAACTGGTTCATATTTATGAAGGTTGCCATGTCCTGAGGATATGTGAACAGCTTTTGCCACCTTCTGACAAGCAAAGTCAATATTTACTTAACAGTGGCAATGATTCGCAGTGGAAAGCAAGTCATAAAATAGGGCAAAACTCGCTTAAGATAATGTGTCACTTAGTGACATACATTTTGGGCTCAGTTGTGGTCATAACTCTGTGTTATGTGCCTAAATGAAATGTTTATGTTCATAAGAGTACTGCTGCTACTGCCCCACCTCTGAAGACCTTATCTCATTGCACATTCTTTGGATAAAGTAATATAATAACTTTTATACAAAGACTTGCATACAAACCACACCAGGAAATAAACTTGCTGGAAACCCTGTTGCTCTTAAGCCTCTTGGGAGTTTGTATCAGTAAGGAAAAGTAGCTTGTTCCTGCTCCAAATTATTCTTTCTTTTATCTGCTGATCTCCCCCCTCCCTGCCTTCCACGCTGATTCCCCAAAAAGGGGAAAAACAATTATACAGAGCAGGGGTCTCCAACCTTGGGAACTTTAAGACTTGTGGACTTCAACTCCCAGAATTCTTCGGCCAGCTGGCTGAGGAACTCTGAGAGTTGAAATCCACAAGTCTTAAAAGTTCCCAAGGTTGGAGATCCCTGATATAGAGCCTCGGTGGTGCAATGGTTAGAATGCAGTACTGCAGGCTACTTCTGCTGACTGCCGTCTGCCTGCAATTTGGCAGTTCGAATCTCACCAGACTCAAGGTTGACTCAGCCTTCCATCGTTCAGGGTAGGTAAAATGAGGACCCAGATTATTGGGGGCAAGAGGCTGACTCTGTAGAACTCTCTCTCTCGTTCTTTCTTTCATCACGGCAGCAATGAAATGGCCCAAGAATTGGGTCTTTCCAGTTTTGATCAAGGTGGGGTCCCTTGTCCCTGATCACCCACTTTTCTGCAAAAGAGAAGGCTCACAAAATTCCAAAAGCTTCTGATTAGAGGCAATCCTTGACTTACAACTGTTTGTTTAGTGACTGTTTGAAATTAAAGTGGCACTGAAAAAAGTAACATATAACTGTTTTCACTCTCACGACCCTGGCAATATATGGTCATACATGATCAGAATTCAGAGGCTTGGCAATTGCTTCGTATTTATGATGGTTGCAATGTCCCAAGGTCATGTGATCTCCTTTTGCGACCATCCGACAAGCGAAATCAATGGGGAAACCAGATTCACTTAACAATTGTGAGACTCAGTTAACGAACTGCAGCGATACTCTTAACAACTGTGGCAAGAAAGGTCATAAGGTGGGGCAACACTCACTTGAGCCCCCAAACTCACAATTTGGGACTCAGTTGTGGTTGTAAGTTGAAGACTCTTTCATATACTTCAGAATCATCATGTCAATTCATAAAATATTTCTATGGTCTTTTTACAGTTTCCAACAGAAAGGGAGGAGGAAGCAGTGCAGCCGCTTGCAAACTGAAACTGCATTCCACAAATGTTTTCAACGATAGAAACTAGGTGACCGAACTTTTTGCCGTGCAAAATTCTAACTGGACAGCATGATTGATGACTCTTGGCTATGGATGTGTCCCATTGGAGAATATGAATTACGATACACTCAGGGGGAGGGGGAAAACCAGGGTCAAGGGTAACAATGAATGATGTGCTTCAGAGTCGGCTACACCCGCATGTTTATTCCTAATAAATCTTTAAGTTTTGGAAGTTCGGCTAGAGACTCATGATTTAAATGGGGGTAACTGCCAGGGCCCTGACACATCAGAGTGACACTCTTAATGGAGAAAACTTTACAGAAATCCAGACTAAAATCCTCCAAATTCAATATTACTTTACTTTTTTCTTTTTTAGAAGGCACATTTATTTCTGTCAGACTGTGTTGCTACGGCTTAGTAGTTCAAGCAAAAATCAGATCCAAATGTCTCCTTTATGCCGGTGCTAAACTCCATCGAATTACATTAATGGAATGCGAAAAACAATTCAGGAGACCTTGATAGGCTGGGAAGCCACACTGATAAAACATCGAACTCTAGGTTCATTTTGGCTCCAATTGTTGGCTGCTAAACATTTCTCCGATGATGTTTTTATTGGAAAAATCCAAATAAAAGCGGGAGGTAATGGATCGATAAAAATTAGGGACAAATCCATACCATCAATTGAAGGTTAGCCTGTTACTTTCTCTAAAAAACAGATTTTAGCAGAGTGCTTCATTTTTGACTAGATTAGCAGCAGTCTGGGCACAAAAGGACAATTGTAACTCTCCCCTTCTCCCTCATTTCTTCAGTTGGTTGTGTAACAGTTAGCAGAGAATGCAGGGTTAAATCCTGGCAGCCTCTAGCTTCTCCCTCAGGCAGCATTCTGAATGATGACAGCTATGCCTTGGCCACCTCCGATGCAAGCAGAACCCACGGCGTATTTACCTTTACGGCGCCTACAACAAACCAAGAGAATAGCAATTACGAACAAGATTCAAAAAGAGATTGGACTGCCATCTGTTAGAAATGTTGTCAGGCAGTGGTGGCTGTTGAGATAATTCCCCGTGAGGGGAATGAGCGCATACAGGGAGACGTATAGAGAGTAGTGTTTGAATAATACACACACAGTACAGAGATACACTGTACAGTAAATGTAGGTTTTTACTTCCAGAAAATTTAAGCAAAGTACAAAANTGCAATCCAGGGATAATCCAAATATCAAATTCTGGTGTCAAAAACAGTTCAGTATCAGACTTACATTAAATTCCAGTAATATCAGTCAGTTAGAAAAAATGGAGCAATGGCAATACTTTCCAACAGAAGGAAATAAAGATACACTCACACTCTCTTCTGAGACTCAGACAAAGACAATCCAGGTTTCTGGCTCCATCTTATGGCCATTTGAGAAACCACACCCAATTGCAGTCTCTTGCATTCCTTTTAAACAGACAGTATTAAAATGTCTATCCTGGTTTATTATGTTTCTAACCCAAATACCTGTTAGGTGACTTATATTCCTAACAATATTCTTATTGAAGAGAAAACATATGTAATATGATGAGTTTCAGTCATCATGTTTTTGTGGCCAATTTATAAAACTTTGTCTCAAGGTCAAACTGGGTGTAACTAGATTCTACAAGTTAATAAGGTCAAAATGCATGCAGATATTATTTCTTTAGTCCTCAAATCTATGCCAGTATTATCCTGCACAATGGTCAGTCTTCAAGACTGATTTTATTTTTATACTGACAAACATTAATTTCATTTAAAAGAAAAACAATCTTAATATTTTATGAAAAATAATTTAAGAATAAGTTTACTGTTTTGCAATAAAATAGCTTGCATAATGCTTGAGACTGTGGGTGTTAACTGTTTCAAAATCATGTTGGGAAATTTCAGGTAAATCCAAGTATTCAAAGAAGGAAGTAGTTACTCCTTATACCTGGAAACTGACAGTTGTATTTTCATAACTCCAAACCACAATGTGTTAAAAAAAATCATTACCTGCTTTCTGAGGCTTTACTGCAGAAGTGAAGCACACTCTGACAAACGGTCCAAGGGCCGTCTATATAGCTTATATAAATTTATCAAAGAGAGATTCAACTTAGAACTAAGAAGAAATTTCTTGACAGTGAGAACAATTCATCAGTGAAATGTGCTCTACTGAAAGAAAAATGTTTATACCTTTAGTTCAAAGGATATAAAAATAGATGTAAAATGTCCATTTATTGGCAGAATTTCAATTTTCATAGTGATATCAACAAAGATATCAAACCACAGTATTAAAAATTAATACAGTACATTATCTCAAGGGAAAAATTGTATAACTTCTAAGGGCAATGCTTCCTTCCATCAGTTTGATATATTGGATCATGAAATCATTAGGGCTCAAATCTCTGTAAAACAACTTACTTTGTTTAGTTATTTTAAAGAGGGAGATAAAAATAATAGGCCAATATCTAATTACATGCATGACTGTAGGGTATGTAGCTAATTTACTGGTTCTAGTATAAATAAGTGGACTATATTTTTATTATAACCTGCCTTTATTACTTTTAAAAATAATTCAAGGTAGTGAACATATTCCTCCTCCTATTTTCCCCACATCACTGTGAAGTGGGGTGGACTCAAGAGGGTTACTAGCCCAAAGTCACTTAGCCAACTTTCATGGCTATGGTATCTGGTTTTCTAGCTTAGTGTCTTAACCATTAGACCAAACTGGGTCTCGCATTCCCCTGAAAAATCTGAGAAGGGATGTTGGTTCTTACCTGATACACCCATTCTTTAGGAGCTGTGACAAGCATCCAGGCCAGGATAATGCTTCTGTCTTGCTATTTGATAGGCTGAGCAAAGTTCTGAGGACCCACCTCCTTGACACTTGTCCCCAGTTTTGGCAAAGCCAAAGTGGTAGGTTATATAATCCCTCACACGATTGCTCTCTTGGTTCTTGACCAGGACCAGACCCAGATCCAGTCATCTGGGTAGGGCTGGATGCTCATCACAGCTCCCAAAGGATGGGCATGTCAGAGGTAGAAATTCCTCTAGGCAGAGCCCCCCCTGCATTTGGGGTAAAGGTAGCCTCAGGCATTAAGCTTGATCTCTTAGATTGTTGTTCCACCTGATCTGTGGTCAGCATGAGAGGAAATAGTAAATTTGGAGCAGGTTTTGCTGCTAACAATTGCCACAGGGGCTTGAGGTAGAGGGCCTCAGGTGCTCCCCTTGGTGACCACAGTTGGGCTCTCAGATGCCTCTGCCCGTTAGAGACCAACAGGTCCAAAGGAGGGGCTGCAAAGGTACGGGAAGGAGGTACCGCAGCTGCTGGGGAGGCTGGTTGTCTGTTTTTTTCAGCCTCCCGAAGGCTTTTCTCCAGCTGTTTCTCCAGTGTCTTCTCGTGCCGTTTCTCATCCTTCTCCACTGCCTTGGAGGCCTTTCTGGAAGAAGAGGCCTTGGCCTTGGTCTTAGTCATCACTCTTTGGCTGATACTCTGGATCCTAGCTCACTGGAACCAAGGGAGCCCTCTCCTTCCATTGCACACCACGCCAGACTGGTTGGCATGCAGGGGAGTCTGCTCCACAGTGTGGGCAGTGACTCTTGATATTCAAGCCCTTGGCTGCTGTATGAGGGCAACAAACTGCTGATAATAGCTGTGAGCAAAAAAAGGAAAAATGGCCTGGAAGCTGTCTTGGCCACAACTGAGGGACTTAAAATTAACCCTCAGCCGGTCAAGCATCCTGATAAGTTGCCTAGCTGTCAAACAGTTTTAAAAGTGCAGGCTGTCAAAGATCTGGGTGCGAACTGTCACGTTGCCAAGATGGCACTGGCTGTCAAAAAGCCTCGGCACAAATTGCCAAGGTTCAAAGGAGTGCTGTCTGCCAAAAAGCCTCAGCACTAACTGCTGAGCTGTCAAGGTGATGCCAGCTGTCAAAATGGCCTTAGTAGTAAAGGTAGATTCCAAATGAAGGCTTTTCTGTCAAAAACAGCTTGGCACGATACCAAAATGGTACCAACTGTCAAAAGCTTCAACGCAAAAAATCAAATTCCAAAATGAGAATTTGACAGCACTAACTGTCAAAAGAGGCCTTGGCACGGGCTGGCAAAGTCAAAAGAAAAGCTCAAAAAGAAAAAAATTCAGCGCCAATTAGCAAAATTGCACCAACACGCTTCTCGTTGAGGTAGTTATTTAAGCCTTGCCTCTTGACAGCTGAAAGAGGCTTTTTGGCGAAATCAAGTTCTGATTCATTGTGCCGCTGCGGCCCATTTTTAATGGGCCTGCTGCATCCGGTGGCCAACTGGTAAATTAACGTCGGTTAATTTTTAAAAAAAATTTAAATAGCCGGGGGAAATTGCAATATGCCCTGAGGACTGCACTCTCACCACAGATGGTCTAAATGGTGAAATCAGTAGCATTCCAAGAATCCTAGCCAAAGAACACATCTAGATTGAACAGACTGAGCAAAAACTCGGTACAAATGTCAAGGAGGCGGGTTGTCAGAACTTTGCTCAGTGTATCGAACAGCAAGACGGAAGCACTACCCTGGCCTCAATGCTCTGAACAGCTCACTGGGGAATATATCTTGAATAAGATACTTATTAACTATGCCAATTTTAACTACTGTTATAAGATTGGGAACAGGCCAGTGAATCTTTGTGATCATATATTGCCCATTACAGATGCACAAAATGTATAAAATATTATGTTTTGAGTTTGAAACAGTAGTTTATCTTACTAGAAACTAGATCTTACTTTTCAAATAATCCAGAAGTGTCCTGACATCAAAACAGCCTTGTTTTGAATTTGAAACAGATGTTTCAGGATTGGACTATTTTTGGTAAGGTTGGAATAGATTCTTCATATGTGAAAACAGTTCATAATTGGAATATTTTATACTTTCCTACAGCCTATGCAGAGATTCTCCATTCTTCCCTTCACTAATCCACAAACTGTTCATTAGAAAGTAAGGAATACATGGATAGAGGCAATTTATTTAAGTATAGGTAGTCCTTATCATGTGACCCCAATTGAGCACCAAATTTCTGTTGTTAAGCAAAACAGTTAAGTGAATTTTGCCCCATTCTATGACCATTCTTGTTACAGTTATTAAGTGAATCACTGCAGTTGTTAAATTAGTAACATGGTTGTTAAGTGAATCTGGCTTCTCCACTGACTTTGCTTGTTGGAAGATTGTAAAAGGCGATCACATGACCCCAGGACACTGCAACCATCATGGATATGAGTCGCCAATTGTCCGAATTTTGATCACGTGACTGCGGAGGATGCTGCAATGGTCAAAAGTGTGAAAACCCATAACTCATTTTTTTCAGAGCCTTTTTAACTTTGAACTGTCACTAAATGAACTGTTGTAAATCGAGAACTACCTGTAATCTTTCTTTCCTGGCTTCAATTTATTGTTAGCTTTTAAATATGCTTCAGGACAACCACATCCTCAACCATAGTTAAGATTGAAACATATACTCCTTCTTGGGGAAGTCAAAAACATGATGCACCAGCCTATCCCTGATTTAAACTGCAATTTAAAAACATCTGTTATATCTGTTATTCCTTTTTTTATCCATAGTAAAATGTTTTCAGCATAACACACTTCTTATATTAGCATGTTAGCATTGCTTTTTAAAAGATGCAAGAAATAATGGTTAAGAATATCTTGGATGTTTCTGGATTTTTTCCAATCAGTATGCTGACTCAAACTGAGCCATTCCCAGACAAAGTTTTCTCCATTACTAAAGGTACTACATAATTTACAACAGAACAGGTCTATAAATAATTTGAGAAATTGAACTCATGGAAAAATAACAGCTTTGATAGAATTGTCAACAGCAGATTAGTCTTATTATTAGGCAGATGTAGACTATATGAAGATCATGTCCCAGATGAATGGAAAAGGGGACCACCTATTACTGCTTTTTTTAACTGTTTACCTAAATGTCTCACCCGTATATGCCGATATCAAAATTCCAACAATTAAAAAAAGTAAACCTTCACTGCCAAAAGACAGAAGAAAAAAACAGGGCCAGCAGCATTTAGCAGCTAGAAAGGAATACATAGGAAAGGAATATAGTGATACTATATGAAAAATTAAAGCCATCATTACATCTCACACATATTCAGATTCAATACCATTTTAATGGATCTCACTTCTTTCTCAACAACTGGACATGTTTCTTCAAGTTTGAACCATAAACTGTAGATGATAGCTTTCTTAAACTCTTATCATCCAAATTAACTATGAAATACTATTCTCTAAACTGAAAATATTGAAAGTGTAATTTACATTAATCAAATCTTCAGTAAGGGGTGCAGCTCCTAATCTTCCAAAACATACCTAAGACATGATGAGTGTCTTACATTTAAAAAAGAAAATCATACTGTACACTTTGGGAAAAATGTATCATAATACTACATATGCTTTAGAAGATGCATTGGCAAATCAGAGAGGGCAAAATAAACCACCTATTCCTTCCATATTTATATTTGCAAATAGTAAAACATTACTAGTAGTGGATTAAAAATGGAAAAACAATAGCCATGGATTATATTAATTATATACTTCTTCACTTGATTTATAGAATTCTTTCTCTCTAGTGAGTCAGTACAAAAAATAGGATGGAACTGATTTAATTAGGTTTGTTTCCATAAAAAGGCTGCATTTTATCTATCCCAAAGACAAAGTGAAGTGAGTGGCTATATATAATAAGTAAATTCCTGCACAGATACCACTTATATGTAAATTAAAAAAACAAGAGAATCCTAAGAACTGAAGTAGAGCCTAGCCATATCAGCCTCACAGCCAAAACAAAACAACATTCTGCTAGTATGGCTAATCAAATAAATTCAGAAAACTCTAAACAGGACCAGAGGATGATCACCTTCTTCCATTACTGCTTCTCAGTACCTGGCTGTTCAGACAGGCTGCCAGTGCTTCCAGAAGGAATAAAAGAGACATTAAGACAAATAAATACTAACAGACCAATCAATCCTTCATAAATTTCTTCAGTCTCTTTTAAAACAATTTTGTTTCTTTTAAAATGTTTTCTTTTTCCTATTGAACCTTACCATTTCTTAGAATTAAATCTATTTAATTCCAGCTGATTGAAACACCATGAACTTCATCCAGATTTATTTCTGGAAAACACATACTCCTAGACAGCTGAACTGCCATGGTTTCAGAAATATTCCTAAAATATTCCTTTCTCTGGAGACAGAATATTTTACAAATGACCAGAATTGTCCATGGTCCTCCAAGTACATTATAAGGACCTAACTGGGTTGACTGTTTTATTTTAATTTTCATTTCTCTTCTAAGGAAAAGGTATGGATATAATTTAAGTTCGAGCGTAAGAAACTTCCTAAGAAAGTCAATCATTAGTTCTTTCCTATCGTAATTATTCTAGCATTCTGCGACTCCAAAATCTTTTTTCCAGATGATACCCTGTCAGCTGATTTCTTATTGATATCTTTCTTATTTCTTATATATGATATTTGCGGTATGTGTATGTGGTGTATGCCAAACTGCATTACTTGCATTACTTCTTACATTTCACATCATTAGCTGTTTTCAGACTCCTTGCAAATCCTGAACTGTTTGAAACCATCAGAAATTTCCCCTCTCATTGTTCACCTTAACTTCAAATCATTTGCTGAATATATACAACCAAGATGTCATAGAGTAGACGATTTACTCCCTACCACCTTTTTACTAGACTTTGTATGCGTTAAAAGTTTCTTTGTTTTTCTTCTTGTAGTAAACATTCTATTAGGGATATAAATACACCTACTTGCATTCTGCTTATTTCACCATTTATAAACAATGATTCACTCCACTCCATTTTCCACAGCCAGCTCACCTATTTTGGCCTTTGATACATTCATTTTCAGAATCACATTCCTTCTTGCATCACATCCACTAACGTTCTCTATGACTCATTTGCGTTCTTTGTCAATAACACAGCCTCTCATCTGCATAGAAAAATACATATCTTTACATCCTAGCACTTTTAATATTATCATACATATTTCTTATACATTTATCTATAAACAAACAGCCAAGTGACCTCACACATCCTTTACCTATTTCATCATTAATGTTCACCCATTCTTTAAGCATTCCATTTGTTTTCCCACTACTCTTATTACAATCAATATCCAACCTTCAATTCTATATGTGTAAAGTTAAGGATTCTCCTAGAGACCACACTTGTCCTTAAATAATGGGTAAATTCTGAGGCTATGAGGGTCTTTATTTAATGTTGGCTAGTGTACAATTTCCTCTTCTGAAGCAGGAAATCTCACCTGGTATTTCAACGACTGTGAATTCTACTTGGGCATTTCCTTGAAGAGTATTTAGAACTACAGCTGATCCAGACTGCAACAGTTCAAGTAATTATGAGTGCACCTTGAAATACCCACATGATCTCTCTTATTCTGAAAAATTTAATGGTTACGAATTGGCTTCAAAGTAAAATGCAAAATGCTGGTTGCTGTATTTAAAATCCCTTAAGGCTTGGGTATCTGCGGGACGTTCTTTTTTCCAGTAATATCTACCTGCCCAATAAGATACATCAGGCTTTTTAAGTATCTCCTTGATAGAAAACTGCCATCTTCAGATGCACATAAGCATGATTTATCAGTCACAATTGAAAGTAATAAATTAATTTAAAGAATAATCCAGGCAAGTACTCAGAAGAATGATTGCTATTCATTTGTAAGATTACATGAACAAATCTTGCAAGTCTGAAACAACATTTGTCCCCCATTGCCTTAATAGTCCAAGAAATGGAGGGTCCATTCAGAATTGTTTGCCATACCCACATTCCTTCTTTGGGCTAAAGTGCCTCTTATCCTCCCATTGTCCTGGTTGTGGCTTTTCCCTGCCCCCCAAGGTCATTCCCACATATTGTTACACACACACACACACAATATTCAAATATCCTCTTCTTCCTGGTCTTTAGACAACTTAGTTGTTTCATCAAGCCATGGGAGCCAGCTGGCTATAACTATCCCTCCTGAGGATGAATGAGTTTCAATCCTCAAATGAATTCCTCTGGTTTTCTTTTATTATGATTTTTTAAAAATTTTATTTCTATTGTTTTAATTTCAAATACATCTTAGAAGCTGTGTGCTGGCCAGAGTAGGTTGTTTGCCTGCCTGCCTATCTAGCCAACCAGACAGCCAGCTAGCCAGTCAAATTTAAAACAGCCCATCTCCTCCTTCTCAGAGAGTGATTGATTTGAGCTACTTACAAACAAGCTCTGGGGGATTTGGACTAGCTGCCAGTATATTTCTGGGTACAGTTCAGAGAGCTGGTTACAGGTAGTTGTCAACTTATGATTACAACTGAGCCCAAAATTGCAGTTGTTCAGCAAAGCAGTTAAATAAGTTGCGCTTCAATTATTTTTGCCACAGTTGTTAAGTGAATCATTGCAGTTGTTAAGCAAATCTGACTTCCCCATTGACTTTTGTCGGAAGCCAGCTGTGAATTATCACAAATAACAACTGTCCAAGTTTTGATCACGTGACCATGGGGATGCTGCAACAATCATAAGGGTGAAAACTGGTCATGAGCCACTTTTTTCAGGGAGGTTGTAACTTCGAAGAGTCACTAACTCTTCTTGTAAATTGAGGATTACCTGTATAATCTTTCAGAAGTCCTATATGATTGGGGCCTGGGTGTCTATCAGTCTGAATGTCCTATCCAGAGCATCCACATAAAGTGTGTACCAAGGAGATAAGTCAGAGGTGTGCATTATTTGCAGCAAGTCTCTAGTGTAGAATATTTCACCATCAGATATAAATATCTACCTCTTTGCTCCTGATATTTAGAAAACTTTGTTTTCCTGATTTTGAAATAGCATTAGAGAACTAAGGGTCAATAAAATAAGTTAAATTGGGATGAATTTAAAGTTAAATAAAATTGGGATGAATAAGGACACTAGTACCATGAATTACTACTGTTAGGAATACATTATGACACAATTTAATAGTTGTGGTTGCGTTATGATTAACTTTTTTTGGATTTAACAAGATAATAGTTTTACTTGTGAGCCACTTAAGAATCAAATTATTAAAGAAGTACAAAGACATTTTAATGTTAATAGCATATTTATAATTTATAATAAACAAATTAAATCTATTTACTTTATCATTTTCTATCTTTAAATCAAGACATGTTTTGTTTATAAATTTATATATACATATACATACATATACATATATGCACACACATACACATACAGATACATATATATATATACACATATACACATGAACATTTTTAAGTGATTACTAAAGAGCAAAAATCTGGCTTTGTTTTTTCATTCTGTCTTCTCAGACAATTCATTTAAATTCCATTTTTCAACACATCACGATTATTCCTGTATCAATTTTTAAAACATTATTTCCAGAATTCCCTTAAGTCTCATTTCAAATTATTTCATATACTTTAATTTAAATTTCATTTATTGTATTGAGAGGCCTTTGATTAGCCCACTTCATAGAAAAATCAGTTGATCTCCAAAATATCTACCGAATTTAATTATATACATTTACAATGATTGAAGTATTTAATACCATCACACCATTTATAAACAAATTTATAAGTACTAGTGATGTGCCTCCACATGCAACCAGGATATGTGAATATACCATCTTCTTACTCAATCTCACCAGTAACTAATATTTAGAGATACACCAGCTCCAATATTATTCCTATACAGAATCATCTAATAAATTATTCGTAGCTTATCTCCTCAACATTGTGCAATGCTATCTTTGAAGCTAAATTAGCAGCTATTGCTGTAACTTACAGAAGCAAGTGCCATCTTTTGACTATGTGAGCCTTACTTTTATTTTCAACCTGTGCCCTTGAGTTTGAATAAGATATCTATGAGTTTGTAGTGCATAAGTTACAAAATATGACAACTGTACTTATATGAACATGAATATTCCTATACTCCTATACACTGAGTATACTCCTATAAATTGCAACTAATAATTGCTTTCTAGCTTAAACCAAAATAACTGACATGGAGATTAGAATGTTGTTTGTATGCAAGGATTGTCATGCCAAGCAGAGGCATATTAATACTGGTACAAGTGATAAAAGGAGTATACCAATTATACTGTAATAGTATCTTTGTCTGGTACCTTCTTCTATTTTCTTTCTTCTTCTATTTTCTAAAATATTATAGATATAGAAGTATATATAGTATATACTATATAGTATAAAATACATAGTATAAAAAGAGCATAAATTAACCACAACAGTTGACCCACCAGTGAACAATGCAGTTGTAACAAACAATTCAGAGTAATAACCCATTATTGCCACCGAAATACAACATGCATGGACTCATCTGTAGTTGACAGTCTCATAGCAACTAGTAAAAAAAAAAAAAATCTGGTTAGTTTGACAAATTGTATTGTTGGATTGGTAAAAGATCAACCTGAAAAACAAAACAGTTTTTCCCCCCAGAGGCAAAAATTTCACAATCTTCAGTGCTGTTTATTTCCTGGATGGAACAGGCATTATCACTCTCTATAGCAGTGTTTCTCAAGTTTGGCAACTTGAAGGTGGACTTCATCTCCCAGAATCCCCAGCCACAATTCTCCACCCATCTTCAAACTGCCAACACTGCTCTTTAATTGCAATTGGTCTCACTTCTTTGTGAATACAGAAAACTCTCCCATTCTCTCCTGATGTGGGAGCCCTCATGTCTCAAAACAGTATTAGAGGAACGAGGCAAGTCCTTCATGTTAAAAGCCCCCATAAGCAAGAATTCAGTTCTTGTCCACCTAAAAGAGCAATAAGCAAGAGTTAACTCTTTCTTCTCGGACAATCTCTTCCCAACCCATCTCTGTGAAAGCCATTGCGAAAGATGCAANCCCCCCCCCCCCCCACGAATCTACTTTCAAAGTACTGATAAAAGGGCTCATAAACATATGCAGAGTGGCACACTCTGTTATCAATCAATATCTGCAACGTGCCCTGACAAAGCCGGGAAGAGGAAAAACAGCAGTCTGCTTCTCAATACATCTCCCTGTCAGATTTACGTGTGTTCATGACAAAATTAACCACATCTTGAATTAACAGTGTATTTGAGAGGTCAGGGGCGATTCTTAAGAAGCCACCGAGAGGTTTCCTGGAGAGGTATGTGTGGTAAATACAACAGAAGAAGAGGCCAACGTCAATAAAAAGCAGCAGGAAGGGGGTCAAGGGAAAGAGGGCCGGAAGCTTCTCAAAGCCTAAATAAAAGCCTTGGAGCTCCAGAACGAAGAATTTTTGGCGGTAGCAGCCGATTTGTTTGCTATAAAGACGAAGAGTTCAGGAGAGCGGCGGTCACCCCAGGAGGAGTTGAGAGCCGAACGCAAGGGAGCAACGCCAACGCGGTTACTGCGCGGAGTCCGGCCGCGGGAAAGCCAAACCAGCAAAACAACAGGGAAATAGCCCCCACCCTTCTCCTGGCTTCCTTTGGGCGAGGCCGAGCAAGAAAAAGCAAGTGAGCCCAGGTTGTAAATCACCCTTTTTAGCCGGAGAGAGCAAGAAAGCGAGTCAAAAATACCAACGACCAGCGGCACTCTCCACCGCAGCCTGAAGGAGGCGGGAATCCGCCACCCTTGCCCCGCGGTGGCGGCTTGCGTGTACGTGAGGCTTGCCTTGCCCCCTCCGGGGCGCTTGTACTTTACACGTTCATAGCCAGGTCATCGGCGGGTTCCCGCGTCCCGCCGCCTTACCTTTCCAAGCTCGGCCTTGCAAAAGGCGCTCCGGTTTACCGCCGTCTCCTCCGCCTCTGCAGCACCTGGAGACCGACATCCGTGCCGCGGCTGAGCTGTAGCCACCCGCTCCTCGGCGCTGCGCCGGCAGCCTCGGTTGCCCCCGCCGGAGGAAAGACGGCAGAGCAAAAGGCGACCGCCGCAGGCACGCTTAGCCCGAGCCCATAGAAGTCTGCGGCGAAAAAGGCAGCCCGGTCGCTAACGCCGACCTCTGGCGGGGAAGGCTCATCCGCGGCGGCCGCAGGAGCCTCCTGCTGAGGGCGCAAAGCCCCACAAGAGGGTCTCCCGCTCCTCGCCGCGGAGAAGAGGGGCGTGCGCACTCCAACCGCTGGTGCAAGCGGGTTGGCGAGAAACGGCAAGAGGGGCGGAGAAACAGGCGGGGAAAACTGCTGCCACCCTCGATGGTTTTTTCCGTCCCCAAACGACTCGGGTGTCGCTAGGAGGAGGAGCTGCCGCTGTCCCGGGTTCGTTCATCTTTTGCCTCCCGTGGGGGGCAGCCACAAGCCTATTCAGACGTGCATCTCTCCTTCGTACGCGCCAAAGAGATTTATCCGGCGTGCCGGTGTTATCCAATGCTTTTAGAAGGGCCGTTTCCAGCATTTCCGCATTCCTCCCAGCCGAGGCAATCGATGTGGGCTTTTTTGCTACACGCAGAAGCATAGACATTACAACCCCACAGTGGGCTAAACACAAGCGTGGGGGAAGGTATCCGCTTCGAACCCCTTGTGATAGGGATGCGCATGTGTGCACGCAACACAGCCCGGCGGAGACTCGCGTCGGTTTTTATTATGATATATCTGCAAAGATTAGATCAGAATGTTCCAAACTGGAAATTCATGTGCTCCGACGATAAAGAACCTGCTTTGCATGCTGGAAGACCCCGATTCCAAAGTGATGTTTGGGCAAGCTGGGGGTGGAAAAGCATAAATCTGAATTTTGGAGAGTCTCCCAATCAGTGTGAAGCATGCTGAGGTCATGGGCCAATGATCTGATCCGGTATAAGGAGACTTTTCAGGCTTCTAAAAGAAAACATCTAGCTGAAACGAAACCACCACCACACTTCTGTCAAGGGCAACATTCTTAAAGGGGACACTTCTCTGCAGGAGGTATATAAAACTCGCATCCTGACATGAAACCATCAATTACCTTCTGAATAACCGACATATCTGGGGGGAGGGGGGTTGTTAAAATTTCCCTACTGTAGGGGAGCACAGCACTGAATCACAGAAGTCTCACTGCAATACTTACAAGGTAGTGTCCAAGACAAACTAGAAAAATAGGTTTTTACCTAATCATTAGCAAGGAAGTATTATAAGAGCAGGTTGTTCTTTGGTGGAAATCCAGCTTGATGAAATCTGGAATCCCGCCATACTTAAGTAGGTGCTTGAAAAAACGTTTGAGCACTGAGCTAATGGGGAAATGCATGCTAATTAAAAACACGATTCCAAGGTTAATATTTACCTTGAAGGGTTTCTTATAGTAATACTTATGAATTATTTTAAACTGAACAAGATTTTCATAAAATTATTTTTATATATTGAGATAGGTAATGAGAAGTCAAAACGACACAGTCCAACTCTTAAGCCTGCCAGCAAATTATATTTTAATGTTCATGACAAAAAAAGCCATTTAGATCAGATTTCTGCTAACCTGTTGTTGACAACTGATGGGAGGACAGACATCTCCATTTGCATATGGTCATGTATGTACATGCACACAAACAAGTATCTGTATTCCTGACAACAGTACATTTGAGTGAGTACAAAAGTATTTTTTGAGAAGAGTACTAACACTCCTCACAACAAAATACCCTATATCACCAGACTTGAAATTTTGGGCTTGGACAATCTTGAACTACGCAGCCTGTGGTTGGACTTAAATGTAGTACATAAAATAATCTGCTACAATGTCCTTACCAGTCAATGACTATTTCAGCTTCAACCGCAACAATACAAAGAGCACACAACAGATACAAACTCAGTGTTCGCCCCTCCAAATTTGATTGCAGAAAGTACGACTTCAGCAACAGACTGGTCAATGCCTGGAATGCACTACCTGACTTTGTTGTTACATCCTCAAACCCCCACTCCTTTAACCTCAATCTATCCACGATTGACCTCACCCCATTCCTAAGAGGTCTGTAAGGGACGTGGATAAGTGCACCATCTGCCTTCCATCCCTGTCCTAATGTCCCCATTTAATCGTACCTATTTTCTGTATTCTTACTCATGTTTATACTTATACCTATTATAAGCGATTGACAAATCAAATAAATAAACATTTCTTTTTTCTTGGCAAGATTTTCAAAATCGTTTTGTCATTGCCTTTTTCCTGCAGCCTTTTTCCTAGAATCGAGAGTGACTGGCCATAAATCAGCCAGATTTCTTTGTGCCTAGATGGAACTAGAATTCAGTCTCTCAGTTTTCAGCCCAGTGCCCCAAAGTGTGTATGCATGTGTAAAAGGGAGGAGAGGGAGAGAGAATGAGTATGATTTTAAAAATGCAAGTTCTGGATGTGTTGGAACTTCCTGTGAATTTCTTATAACCCTGATCCTCCAAACGTACTGTTTTTCATATTTATTAATTGGCATGCATGCATTCTTGGACAATAAAAATGATGGGAACACAATGCTTTTTTCTGAAATGTGCCAATTTTTCTGAAAAAAAACACCCATGGCTACTTGGGGGATAAGAGTACATTGTAGGAATGAAAATGAGGGTATCTTCAGAGGCAAAGAAGAGAATAAAAGTATAGATTTGTCCGTTTATGCATTTTTGAGCTTCCCTGGTTTGCCTTTTACAAAATAGCCATTTTGTGGCATTTGTGGGGGGCAACTACATGATTATTTGGACTTGACAAGTTATTTTCAGCTAAATCAATTTGTCATCTTTCATCTGCATGTTTTATGTTCTGACCAAACCTTTTTCATTTGTATTTTTCCAAATATGCTCAAAACAATTGCGGATGGATGTTCCTGCAGAGCACATTTCAAACTCATTGCCCAAATTGAAAGATTCTAATTACCCGTTTACAACTTGTACATTTTATCATTTTTTTATCTGTTCAATAAAGTACTGGAATGTCCTTTCCCTATCAGTATAAATATGTATAGCATTGAAATAAATTTATTAACAAGTCTGACAAGCCACAAAGTCATCTTAATGTATTCTACAATTCTCAAAGTCTAGATACAATGGCAGAAATGATGAAATGGTATTCTTCGCCATATTAAAGCTTTCATAATTTCCACTTCTTGCCACAGTGACATGTTCTTCCAAAGCATGACTGATCCAGCCATGCCCAACATATTAGGACCATGAGGGTGGGGCAGAGAGTTTGGAAGGCCAGCAGAAGTTGCAGGAGAAGCTGACATAGGCCTAGGCAGCTGCAATGGAGCCATTAGGCACATGGACAATATCATTAGTGGCACTACATTTCATACTTTGCTGTAATGCATCTCCAGAAGCTACTGCTGCGCTGATCTTTTCCTGAAACCAACTCAAATTATTTTAGCATTTAGTTTAAGTTAAGCTTGTCTTTTTCCCAATCTGGCATCCACCAAAAATCACTGAACACCTGCTGTAAAAGGGGAACATGGACTTAGAGGCCTCTTTGCCCTCTTGCAAATTTCTACCTTATCCTCTTACCTAGAGAGATGAAAAATAAGAACAAGGCACTAGGGAAGAACAGGTTAGGCTTATCCAAAGATGTAAGAATCTAAAAGATAGTATCTAAAGATAAGAATGGAAGCAATTATAAAATTTAACAAGTTGAAATACTGTAATAAACACAATTCAAAAAACTCAGTTCCATTTTACACAAGATCCAGCTCAAAATGGATTCCTGGGATCAAAGAGGACCATAAATATACAAGTGACAAAATATTAAAAGATTGTTTCCAGTCTCTGGCATTTTAAATTAGTATTTTAAATAACTTAGTTATGGTACTTGACAAATCAGAAAACATTTTATTAGCATATTAAAAAGTCAAGTTATAAATGCAACGTAGAAAGATCAAGTAGTGCTGTTTCTGGCAGGTAGCACTATTTTAGTCATCCCAATCATCTTCACACTCCAAGTCAGATTGAAACTCTTCATTACCTGCAAGAAAAGATCAAAGATGCAAGTAGTTTTATTCACTGAAGCCATTATTTAAAATATTAGAAATAGCTTTTTAAAAAAGAATAGAATAGAATAGAATAGAATAGAATAGAATAGAATAGAATAGAATAGGACTCTCATCCATACTTAGGCTGGAAGGTAAATTCTCGGTATATAATTTTGTCTTAAATGTGAAAAGACTATGAGGTAAGGAATACAAATTTTAAGTGACTAGATGAGCTGCAAAAACAACAGGGAATTATTAGAAACAGTCTGAATGAAAACTGGTAATCCTCATCTCCTAACAGAATCTTTCAAATAAGCTTCCAGCTAGACAGTTGGCCATGACCTCCCACATATAGGATGCTCTCAGGGATATTTTCTTCAACTGACATTCAAAATTCAATACTTACAAAGTTATTGTTCTTAGGGTATGTCAATATTTCACCCTTCCAGTTGTTGATACTTCCCTAATCTTGTTCTTCAATTTCATCTCTGCTTCTATCATTCCCATTCCAATTTCAGTATTAATGGGATATAAAACAATATTTAAGAACTAGAGACAAAAAATTGACTATAGAAAATGTTGTGACCCACCTTTTAGGGAGTGATAAATGTATTTGTACAATGTATTCAGCCAATTTGTTGTTAGACCTAATGTCATTTAATCTTTGGGACTGATTGGCAGAGTATCCTAATTACAGTTTGTAAAAGTTTACTTACTTGAAATATAGATTAGGAATTCTCATCTATATAGATTACTCAATCTGAGGTTTATTACTACCTAACTTTTCTTTTTATCTTCAGAACAGAAAAACAACAACAACCAGGGAACATCAGCTGTTTTAACCCCTGCAACCAGCCATACAAATCTGGCCTCAGTTTACTGTTTTGTCTGCTACAAGATCAAAGGGCAAAACAGTTTCTCATTATTAGTTCCAAAAATCTTTAGTTCTTAAAATGAAAATATAAATCCAATGTACTAGGTTATAATTCATTCTCCCAAAATAAAAAGTAGCCTAAACATTTAGTGTAAGTCTCAAGGATTTCAAGATCACTTAAATAGTAAAACTTAGAAATTCAGAATATTTATCAAGCGTACTTAAAAATAACATCAAAGGAATGAATTGTTCCATGTGACATTGAGAGAAAACTTATTTAGTTTGCAAAGTTATGAACTCTTCATCAAGCAAGGATGGGGGAGATCAATTGTTAAAGAATTTTTATTAAAATTTAGAGACGAGGATAAAAAAAATGTAATACAAACTAGGATAATATGACAAGAAAAAAAATCCAGGGAATTTTTTAAAAATAAAATGTAATAAAAATATAAAGAAATTACTTCCCCCTTCATCATGACAAATACACATTTAGTAAGTTGTCCCTTTCTCTGATACAACAACAATCTTTTCCTCCTAAATCTAATCTTTTATCTATAGATTTTAAAGTGTCATAATTTTGTCCTAATCAGCAAAAATCTATTAATAGTTACCAGAAATAACATATATTTTAACTTTAATGAAACAAACCAACTTTGCATGTGCCCTTCATTCTCCAAATAGTGCACACACAGCTGACCTTCACTGTTCTCCAAATAATTCTTCAAATATCTTGCCTGTTCTTGCGAGACCTGGGGAAGACCTCAAAGACCTGGCTATGTCTTTGATGCTACAAGTGGCTCTTCCACCTCCCCTTAGCAATAATATCAATTTGATTTCTATAGCCATGTTTAGAGGCATTGATTGTTTGAAGACAACATTAGCTATGAAATAATGGGAGCAGCAGATACTGATAAGTCATTCACCTACTTCATGTTGGTTTCCTAAGCCATACAATCAACCTCATTTTCCTCCTCACACAGCTTTGGCATTCCAGTTTCCGCTCCATTTCCTATCAATTCTAAATTGAACATGATCATAAGTCCATCTCAATTCACTGATGCCTAAGATGCCAATTCGTAATCATTTCATCTTTCTTTGAGCTGAGCTTTCCCATGTTCATTCTTATATTCCATGTTTCCACTAATTCTATCTTTGCAGCTTCAGAAGTTCTTTACCTGGATGACAACAGTAGAAACTAGATATCTGGAAGGCTTTAATCTAGCTATGTCATAATACTATTAGTACCCTTGAAAGATTCTTAGTTGTCACTACATATTTACCATTGCCTTATGCAATACAGTATATGAATAGATTCCTTTGGCATTGTTACTAAAGTGATCATCTACTTCCAACATCTTGTATCACTGCTGCCTAATAAAGGGCCCTGCTTCTTTAGCTGGACAGCTGCATGGCCTTCCCACCTTGGGTGACCCTGCTAGGAATATATTTTCTTGGCAGGTACTCCCAGCATTCTTCACTCATACCTCCCAGGAAATCTCCCCCACCTCCATAAGTATAAATAGTCCTCAACTTATGACCACAATTGAACCTGAAATTTCTGTTGTTAAGTGAGACAATTGAGTTTTGCCCATTTTACAACCTTTCTTATTAAATGAATCACTTCAGCTGATAAGTTTATAACCACTTGTTCGTGAATCTGGCTTCTCTGCTGACATTGCTTGTCAGAAGGTTGCAATGGGTGATCACATAACTCAGGGATACTGCAACTATCATCAATATGAATCAGTCGATAAGTATATGAATTTTGATCATGTGACCATGGGAATATAGCAAAGCTCATAACTCTGAAAAATGATCATAAATCACATTTTTCAGTTCCTTTGTAAATTTGAACGATCACTAAACAAACTGTTGTAAGTCGAGGACTATTTGTACAAGCAGAACATGCTGGGGCTATGGGAGAAAGGAGTAGACATGCCCTAAACTGAAAGTATGTCTTTCTTGTAAGCAGGAAAGCTTTAGGCTGTACAATAAAGGGTGAAAATCAAGTTACAAGGGCTATCATCCTATCTTATCCTATTCTATAATTTACAGTCTATTGTTGTTGGAACTATACTAAGCACCAGAAGAGGGAGCTCCCGTACATGGTATTCAAATATTTCTTTCAATAATCTTAAATGTTGAATATTGCTCCACAGAGAAATTATTCAGATTTTCAAACTGAATCTACTCAGATTTACCTGGCCCTATTTTATATTTTTGAGTTTATCTCATTTTTACTGATGTTATTGTATTTAAAATTTTCATTTAACTGATTGAATTATTTTGAAAGACTATTCACCTTTAACTGGTATCTTAAATGGTGCCCCAAGAAACTGTTTACTATGTTAAGATGTAATTACTTAAATATGGTACATTGCTAAACATTTACATTTTTATATTAAAATGCATAAATTTGATGAATTTCATATATTCAGTTAGTACTTTGTTATTAATATTATATTATCCTTTTATATTAACTTGTTTCATGAAAAACCATTTGAGAATAAATTTGTTTCTTGTTTTTAAAACAGTAAGAGATGCAATAAAGCTGATTTGACAAAAACGATTGAAGACCAGCAAGAGTTAAGAGATTATGGTCTTTCTACATTATATCACAAACTACAGTCTATCGAATTGCATATTTACAACATAAACTTAATTTGAAATTTAAAAATAATACAGTAAAGTTAATTCAACAAAAATAATAAATGGCTTCCTGTAAAGCTTGGGGATACAATAATAGAGGTATTAGCAGATGACCCTCCAGATATATTCTGGACACATAGACATATGACATTTTAACAATTTGTTTCCAAGAAAAAATAAATAAATATAGGTTGCCTGCTTCATTTTGTCTGGAGGTCTTTATGAATGATGATGGAGACTTTGTACATTTAACAGAGAATACTAAGACAGTCCTTGAGTCTTTGTAATAGAACAGATCCAAAATTATTCAGAACAAACAGAAGATCAAACATTTGATTAGAAAATGGTCTTTGAATAAATTGAATTGGAATTGACATCATAGATCAAATTAAAATATTCTCAGGAAATATTCACATTTAAAAATAAAGTTTTTTTCTGAATTTTTTTTTAAATGAGAAAGCAGGTCTTAAAGAGGTGTATGTTGTAAAATAATATAAATATGTAAATATCAAGGTCAATGTTTAAACTATTGGAAGGAAAAATGTGTGTTTGTGGGTGTGGGTGTATATTCTACTTTTCTTCTTTTCACCAGAAGACTATTAAAGAGTTTATGAAATTGGGAAAAACAGATCAAGATAAAGTAGGGAAATTAACTTATTTTCCCTTGTTCAGTTTAAAACCATAACAACAGTTCATTCAATGTATATTCAGTAAACTATTCACCTTTTATAATTTCAATCATTTTTTTGAAATTATAGAAGGGAATGTTTTGATTCTTGGAGTTCGAGATATGTTTTTCCCTCAATCTTGATAAACTTGTTCATGCTAAAGAAATATAGGTGAGTTGCCCAAAAATACTATAGATTAAATATCATCACTATTACATGCGTAGAAATATAAGATATTTAGCAATTTTAATGGAATGTTTCTATTTTTCTCTTATTAATAAAATTTACACAGAAATACTCATGTTAGATAAGTATTCATTATCTAAACTAGAAGTGTCAAACTCACATCATCATGGAGGTGTCACATGATGTATCGAGACATTTTTCCCCCTTTGCTAAATCAGGCATAGGCAGGCCAGTGTGTGTGATGCATCTGGCCCATTGGCCAAGACTTTGATAGTCCTGATCTAACCTAACAGAAGTGGAAATTGCATGAATTGTTTTTGCACACCAAATGAATAAAACGAGAGCCATGCAAAAAAAAAATTGATATACTGTTAAACAATTTAAAACACAATGTAATTAGAATCAGGACACAAACAGAATCCAATTCTGGATATACAATGAAGGATTCAGACAATCTGCAACCAACAAGGTCTAATGGAAGTAAGTAAGGCTTACAAAGTCATTTAATTAAGGTGAAGTATTTTGGGAAAAGCAAACAAATTTAGAAAACAACATTTATGCTGCCTTACAAAAGAGCCCTATATCACGATTTGTTAGTTCACACTGAAGTTTGCTATGGGAAGAGAATTCAACAACTCCTCAATCATGTTTATGGCTTAGTATAGTATCCACCCATCCAATGTTATTAAATGCTTTGCAATTAAAGCAAATACGAACTTGGCAAAATGCATAATTTCAGCCACTGCCATGCAATGGTGCTAATGGAGGGTGAGGTTTTTTTTGGCCCTTATAGATTCAGGAAGTTAATCTGGGCTTCTGCCCTAGCTACTTACTCTAAAAAAATCCAAAAGAGTGAGTCTGTCAAAATGTAGGAGGTTTTCCAAGTTTGTATCAATAATAAATGAACAAATCCAATTATTATAGGCCACACACATTTCTCATTGACTGGTCCCAGTATGAAAAGGAAGCATACAGTCAGTATTTCAATATTGGACTATTTCTTGGGAATCAATTGACTATCCTCCAGTTAACATGTCTGGGCTTCTTTAAAAGAAATAGCATACACGGTGGCTTTCATTACTTCTTGCTGGGGGTGGGGTAGAGCAAATTAAATGTTTATCTACCTGAAGCAGGTATTGCTGTGTGCCTCTTCTGAATTATATCCTCAAGTGCAGCTACTATTCCTTCATCTTTGGAAAGTTGATTTTGAGCCACCTGTTTCTCAGAAACAAAACAATAAATACTGAAACATTTTTAGGTGTTCAAGCCTATAATGGAACTAATTATCAATACAGCCGGCTAAACCATCCATTACTTATAGGGGGAAGAGGGAGTATTAAATACCCATTTTGTTGTTCATCTTTTCAATACTTTTCTGCTTGTTGTTGAGATGTACAAGCCATCTTATTCTCAATATATAACATTTAAGGCCAATAAAACTCTTTACTGCATATTTTTTTGCTTATACAATATTTTCTAGCCTGTAACATTCAGTTACTCAGTTCCGTTATCCTCAACTACCTGAAAGATTCTTGCAGGACTTTCAAAATCTAAAGTTCCTGTCAAATTTAATTACAAAATTACTTTTGGGACTAATCCTAAAATAATAATAAAAAAGAAAATACTTGCTGGTTTTAATGGTGTTCCTTTTTTGAGCTGACAAATTAAATCTTCTTGACTGACTGGAGTTAGGTGATAGTCACTCTGTGCCCTTTTCAGATGCTCCTCCTTCAAGCTTTGGATTAAATTATGGTGGGATGTCTTTTTGGAAGGAGACATGCAGGGTAATTGAGCGACGACTATGGAAGGAAGGTCTTTGTTACAGTTTAATCCATGTGATTCTGAAATGGAGGAAAGCACGGCTAGGGTATTACTGCATATATTGTTCATTTGTGGTATTTGGCAATGTAATCCTTTCAGTGACTGAGAATGGAATTCAGTTACTTGGCTGATTTATTTAATGGTATGATTTCTACTTGATTTGTTAGCTAGTCAACTTAACCCAATCCACTTCGGTCCACATTTTCAATACATTAGATATACAAACCCCAAATTAAATACAGGTGGCCCTTGATGTACAACTGCAATTGAGCCCAAAATTTCTGTTGTAGAGACATCTGTTAACTGAATTTTGACTCATTTTACCATCTTTCATTGCCACATTGCCTTTCATTGTCAAGTGAATCACTGCAGTTAAGGAACACAATTGTTAAATGAATCTGGCTTCCCCATTGACTTTGCTTGTCAAAAGGTTACAAAAAGTGATCACATGACTCTGGGACGCTGCAACGATCATAAGTATTGAATCAGTTGCCAAGTATATTAATTTTGATTCATGATCATGGGAGATGCTGCAAAGGTGGCAACTGAGAAAACCGGTTGTAAGTAACTTAGTGCTGTTGTAACTTTGAATGATCACTAAACAAACTATTTTAAGTCAAGGACAACCTACAAATAGTAGTTCCAAAGTGGGCAGTACCACTCCCTGGGGGGAGGTGGGATGCCTTAGAGGGGCGCTAAGAGGTAATGGGGCCGGCAGAGGGGTGCTAAGAGGTGGCAGGGGGCACTGGATATGGGCCCCTCATAGGGCACAATTCAGGGGTGGGATTCTACCAGTTTGGTACCATTCCCGGTAGTTTGGAGAACCAGTAAAACGGGCCACTGGCTGGCCCTGCTCCTCTCTGCCCGCTCCTCCATTCCCTGCCCAGTCCTTATTGCACATGCATGACATTGCATACATGCACAACAATTGTTGACAGCCATAGCGGCATGTTGGAGAAGAGGAACAAGCAAAGCCAGAGGTTGTAATTTTTGCTGCAAAAAGCCTTCAGACACCTTGTGTTTTTTTGTGGCATCTGGAGGCTTTTTGCTACGAAAATTACTGAACTCCGGCTTTGCTCTGCTTCTCCAACACACCACTGCCATGGCATTCTAGGCACTGCCTATGCAGGCTCACTCCATTGACTGTGGCACTACTCAGCTCGGACTTGCTTGGGCAAGTCCCTCCAGTGCAGTGGGCTCAATGGGGTGGACCTGCAGGGCCAGCGCCTAGAATGCAGCTGCAGCAGAACATTGGAGAAGCAGAGCAAAGCTGGAGGTCAGTAATTTTCGCTGCAAAAAATCTTCAGCTGCCGCGTGTTTTTTTCGGAGTGGCTGCAGTCCAGCTGTACCAAAAAAAACATGGGGCAGCTGCAGGCATTGATGACAAGGGTGACGTTGGCTGGCGGGGAGCCCAGCGACAACAATGGCTCAGCCCTGGCTTGCCTTCCCTGGCAGCCAGCCATGGGAGGAAGGTAGAGTCATGGCCATGGGACAGTGAAAGAGGCAGTCATGGGGGAGGAAACAGGGAGATTAAGGACCAAGGCCTATGAAAGGGGAAATGGGGTGATGCAGGATTAGGCCCGGCTTTTGACAGATTAGGCCATACCTGCCTGGGCAGAAAATAGGTAGATAGGTTAAGGAAGGGATATAGAGAGAGAAAGAGAGAGAGAGAGAGAAAAGAAAGAGGGAAAGAGAGAGAGAGAGAGAAAGAGAGAAGGAAGAGACAAGAAAGAAAAGAAAGAAAAAGAGAGAGAGAAAGGAAGAGAAAGGAAAAAAGGGATAGACAAAGAAAGGGGGGATGGAAGGGACAGAAAGAAAGAAAGAGAGGGAAAGAGAGAAAAAAGAGAAAGAGAATGAGAGAAAAAAGAAAGGGGAAGGGAAGAGAAAGTGAATGGGATATGGAGTGAGGGAGAGAGAAAGAGAGAGGGAAAGAGAGAGAAAGAGAAGGAAGAGACAAGAAAAAAGAAAGAAAAAGGAGAGAGAGAGGAAGAAAAACAATAGACAAAGAAAGAGGGAGGACAGAAGGAAGGGACAGAAAGAAAGAGAAAGAAAGAAAAAAGAAAGAAAGAAAAAAAGGGAGGGAGGAAAAAGTGAATGAGATATCTAGTCCAACCACCTGCTCCAGCAGGGTTAGAAGGGTGTGTGTGTGTGTGTGTGTGTGTGTGTGTGTGCATGGCTGTCAAAACTCCAAAAACAGGTCAAGTGGTACTGGGCAGGTCCATCATAAATTAGAACACTTACTAAGCAACTGGCCATTAAGCGAGGACCACTTATATTTGGTTTGCTAGTCACATGGTTACCTGGCCATGCCCACCCAGTCACATGACCACCAAACCACGCCCATCTGGTCATGTGACCACTAAGCCACACCCAGCCAGCAAGCCACAACACCCAGTCACATGACCACCAGGCCACGCCCACAAATTAGGCCATGCCCACAGAACCAGTTGTTAAGACATTTGAATCCCACCCCTGGGCGGGGGGCACTGAGCATGACTTTGTAGCACCAAGTGGGCAGTAGATTGAAAAAGTTTGGGAACCACTGCTACAAACCAACATTTTGACATAAATAGCAGTTCTGACTGTTTCCTGGTAGAGGAATACAGTGATAATAAATGGAATTATTCAACATGTATTTTATATTCAGGATCTTACATTTATAATTACAGGTCTTAAATTGTTATGTAATCATTGGACAAACTTAAAGGATGTTACCCATTAAATTATAAGCATGAACTGGAAGCTACAATATTTGTGTAGTAACATTACATGTATGTACAACATGACATGTACAGCTGACTGCTATACATCATTGTCCAAGAATACCTTTTGTCTCTTTTAAAACAGTTTGGATTCCTCCTTGATTCTCAATAATTTCAAAAATCTTTTTTGATGTTCTCTTGTCCTTCAGGTGATCTTGTGTTATACCGGCTTGAGTAAATATCATCTTTAATTCTGGCTCAATATTGGTCTGCAAAATAAATCCATGACAATAACTTATATCAGAAGAATGGTAATGAGCCTCTTTGCTTCCAGTTCATCAAAATCATTAGGATTTATGTGGGAAAATCAAATAACACATACAATGCACCCAAAATGATGTTGCAAGATGCAATATAACTGTTTCATTGTGGCTTAGCAGGCTATGAGAGATCAAAGTGTTGGGAGTTATTTTAAGCTTTCCCTTGCTAAATTATGATACTGTTTGGGGGAGTAGTTGTAAACATTGCCACAGCAAACAAGCAGATTTACTATAAAAGGAGCAAAGAATAATAAATAATAAAAATACATTTTTTATAATTGCAGATATGCCCATTTGCTTCAAGCTTACAAGAAACTTCTATGAAATCTCATTGCACACCATGAATCATTTAGACGAGGGGTCTCCAACCTTGGCAAATTTAAGGCTTGTGGACTTCAACTCCCAGAGTTTTTCAGCCAGCAAAGCTGGCTGAGGAACTCTGGAAGTTAAAGTCCACAAACCTTAAAGTTGCCAAGGTTGGAGACCCCTAATTTAGACCACACTTTTCTGACACATTAAGTGAAAGTGTAAATTTAACAAACAGAAAACCAGTTTTAATAGCAAGACTTTCAGAATAAATACAAATGGGAAATATATGATCCCAAAGGAGTAGTTATAGACCTTGGCAACTACTTACAACAAAATCCGTTTGGGGGTTCCTTCCAATGTGACACAGATGTCTAAAATATATTAAAATTTTAATCAGTATCTGAAAATGTACAGATATATGTATTACCTCCCATAGTACATGCTATGATTTTTAAATTTATTTTCCATCCCCCAGCACAAATAGAGACATATTCTAAGATGCAACTGTTCAAAAGAAGATAGCAAAGATAAAATGCTTATAATATACATGTACACATTTGTTCTTGCTTACTTGAAATTATTAGGAGATCCAATGTAAGTTTTGGTCAGTCTTTTTCTTTTTAGTTTTCCTCTCTTCGTTCTCTCAAGCATTTTTTGAATAATATAAAATGAGAAAGGTGAGTCCTTGCATTTTGGCGATCTTGCATTTGAATGAAGCATAGGCAATGGACTAGCTACTTTGGATATAGATGCTAAAAGACAGAAGAGATACAACTGATATATCCTACATTATTGAGTGTCGGACAATTTCAAACATAATTGTTGCAAAAAAGTTGTTCAATCTCATTGAACAACTGAATATGTTGTTTATGTAGTTGAATATGTAGTTTTTATACATATATAAAATGTATTTTATTTTATTTATGTATTTACTGAATACATTGAATATGTAGTTTTTATTTCCAAGTTTGTTTGGGAAAGCAAGCTAGCTTTTTCCACAAGGGGTCTTAATCAGCAAATTAAATCAATTTCAGTATAAAATGTAATGTTTAAAAGTATTTTTTTCAAATTTTATTAACCATTTTGAATACTCCCCAGAGACAGAATGCAAGTCAAATGAATAACTTTTAAATTGAACTTGATATAATTGACTAGAAAATATTTTTAAAGCATTGCTAAAACATTTCGATCTGATTAAATCCATCATCCTACCTCACAGGTTATAAGAAAAAACAACAGGAAGGAATATAATATATATTACATTTATATTCTAGAGTATATAAAACTAAAATCTATTTTATTAAGTAATTGCACCATTTCACAAATATAGAACTTTTTGGCTAACCAAAAACACAGAAAAACATAAAATACTCCTATTAAAGCCTCCTATTCCTGAATTTTTTCTGCTGAGTGGGGGGTGGGGGGAAGAATAGCCTCTTTTTAAAATATCCAATTTACCAAATGTTATTCCTTCTCCTTGTAGTGCCATTTTATCACAAGTTAGGTTACACTCTTTTCGGCAGCCTTTAGCAGTAACACTCCTTAGCAGAGCAATTAACGAGTGAATTTAAATAATAAGGGAAATGTAAGTGCAGCTGTGAATAAACTCAACCCAACAGTTGACGCTTTCTCCCGTTCCACAGCATAATTTCAACTAATTGATTTCAGGGTCAAGGACTTGAATCCTAAAGGTAGACTGAAGATAGATAATCAGTATAAAATTCTAATAGACAAACCCTGCAGTGAATTATGGGTAGTTTCCCAAGATGAAAATTCCAGTTGTTGTTTTCATACATTACCCTGAGCTGCTAGGGTTATGAGCCAACATTACTAGTAATGAGGAGAACTGCAGTCCCAAAACAATTGGAAAGTGATGCATTGGAAGTTGTATTGTGTTGTTTGTAATGAACCAGAAATATGCTGAAATTCCAAGTATATTTCAGAAATGATCCATACAGCCAGTTTGGTCTAGTTGTTAAGGTACCAGGCTAAAAATCAGGAGCTCATGAGATCCAGTGCTGCCTTAGCCATGAAAACTGGCTGGGTGTCCTTGGGCTAGTCATTCATTGTCAGCCCAACTCATCTCACAGAGTTGTTGTTCTGGGGAAAACAGAAGGAAGGTATTGGATATGTTTGCCACTCTGAGTTATTTATAAAACAATACAGATGAAATATAAATTAAAAAATTGGTACCAAATGAATGGCAAAATGCTATATTCATATAGCATATTAAGCCATGGTTTACTTAATTATCACTTGATAGTTCAACCAGATGCAGCTGGGTTCATACAACATTTCAAGTCAAAATACAATAAGCCACAATACATGAATCCAATCCGAGGTTATGCATGCATGATCCACTAAGCCAAAAGTTGAAATTGAGTTAACAATTTAACATTTAACAATTTAACAAATATAACATTTGTTGCATTGTACCCACACTGGGCTTTTTAATCAAAGGCTTGACTGACCCACAATTTTATTTTACAGTATTTTTAATCAAGGCTTGTAGTGTTTCAAATGGAACAATAATCATAGGAGTCTGGTTAAGAAGTCCTGATGGACAGTAAAATGATGCCACACTCAACCAGATGTTTGGATTTAGTGTATCATCAAACATCGCATGGAGAGAATACTGTAGACCATGGGTGTCAAACTGGCAGCCCACAGACCGGATGTGTTCCATGCAGGCCACACCCACCCCAGCTCTGGGAAGGGGAAAAAGTCACAAAACATCATGTGACACGAGTTTGACATCCACGCTGTAGAATTCAAGGTACACTTATATTTGCAATGCAAGCATCCAATCATCCTTCAAACACTATAAAGCTCTTCAGGCCAGAAAGTGGGCTAGTAATATATTCACTCTAAGAAAGGGAAATCAAAATGCTTATGTTGGTATAAATATTCCAGATGGAATACTGGTGCAGATTTGTTCATCTGCAACTCTCATCTGGCTCAACTTATTTTTCCAGACTCCATATAGCCTATATGGAGGCACCATTTTATACCCACTGTTTTATTACATTATATTTAATCTGGTTTCCTGATCAACACATGGAAAAGCAATTCAGGGTTTATTCAGATAGTGAGTCAGATTCCTATGCATAATTGCAAGTGAGAAGCATAATAAAAGAGAAACTAACTCATATAGTACCTCTGTGTCCCCAAACATCTCTTGCTGTTCATTTAGGAAGAAATTAAACTGCTTATTTAAGTAGTCAAAATTAAAATTAAAAGTATAAATGCTTAATTACACAATATAACACTCTGGAGAGTGGCCTGCTTATAAACAGTAACCAAGCAATGTGTAAGGATCAGAAACCGGATTATGGTTTCCTTAACGCACCATTTCTAAGAAGACAAGCCAGAAATGTCATTTAGTTTTCCTTGCCATCCATCCCATCAGCACAAAAGTGCTACATGTTTTGCAGTAAGGACATTGCAGTCTTCAAATAGCTCTTTTTCCCATTGCCTATATTGGTTTGATTTAGCATTCTCTGAATGGTGCTCTTTAACCTTAGCAACTTTTAAGATGTATGTGCTTCAGCTCCCAGAATTCCCCAGGGAGAAAAAGACTTGGAAGCACTGATCTGGAAGATGTCTGGTTGCTATTACTTGTGAATGGTACAGGGCCCGCTTGTGGTGGTATGTATGAAATGTAATCTGAAACACGCCATCATTATTTTATAGCAGTGTTTTTCAAACTTGGCAACTTCAAGATATATGGATTCTAACTCCCAGAATTCCCCAGCCAAGAGGCTGGGAATTGAAATCCATATATCTTAAAGTTGCCAAGTTTGAAAAATGCTAATTTAGAATTTTTCAGGGTGTTGTATGCCCCAAATGTAGCATTTGAATTACACTACCACTAAATAATTTTGTTCCGGAAATGAGGGAAGTATTAGGTAGCAATTTTTATAACTTTGGATGTAAAGCTAACATTTCTCTTTAATAGTCATGTACTTCTAAATTGATACATTAGGGATCAATATACATCAGAGATTAGGGCACATTAGGGATGGGAAAAACTGCTTTTCCATTCTGAATTTTTATTAAATAAGTAGTTTTAACATGTACAGCCATGAATTTTATACAAAAAAACTAGAAGCATACAAGCATAGGATAGTTTCCTTGTGGGTTATAATATATAGTTACACACTTCATTTCATATTAAGTATTGAATTCTGAGAGTTGATGTCCACAGGCCATAAAGGTGCCATAGTTGCCCAATCCTAGTTTAGGTCTGTGGAAATTGAGAAGTCAAGATGGTGGACCTGACCATGCAGTGAAAACTCCAGCTCATTAAAGGTAGTCCTTGACTTACAACAATTTGCTCAGTGATTGTTCAAAGTTACAACAGCACTGAAAAAAAGTAACTGATGACCCTTTTTCACACTTATGACCATTGCAGCATCCCCATGGTCACATGACATGATCAAAATTCAGGTGCTTGGCAACTGACTCGTATTTATGAAGGTTGCAGTGTCCCAAGGTTATTTGATCACCTTTTGTTACCTTCTGACAAGCAAAGTCAATGGAAAAGCCAGATTTATGAAACAACCACGTTGCTAACTTAACAACTGCAGTGGTTCACTTAACAATGGTATCACAAAAGGTCATAAAATGGGGCAAAATTCACTTAATAACTGTCTCACTTTGCAACAGAAACTTTGGGCTCAATTGTGATTGTAAATTGAAGATTACCTGTATTTACATATGTTGCAGACACACAAAGGAACGTAGCTTCAATCACACAGTTGTTGAACCTATTTGACATTTTTTAATCCTTCCTTCCTGCAAAGATCTGTGATACATTGTAAAAACAAAAAACAAAATGAAGGAACTCAGAGGTATATGTAATCATCCACCTGGCCAATTTGCTGCCCTGTTTTATATATAGATTCAAGTCAGTGTTAACTCTTCGTAATTGCCTAGACAAGCCCCTGCAATGGCTTCCCCTTGCCTGCTTCCTAGGGCTGAGAGACAGTGACTGGCCCAAGGTCACCCAGCTGGCTTTGTCTGAGCAGGACTGGAACTCACCCCCCTGGCTTCAAACTTGATGCCTTAAGCCACAGGTGTCAAATTCATGGCGTCATGTTGCTGTCACATTACGTATTGTGACATTTTCCCCTTTGAGGAGCTGGGATGGGCGTGGCCTGCGTGAGCTGCCAGTTTGACACCCCTGCCTTAACCACTACACCAAACTGGCTCTAAAGTAATTCCTTTCTATTTATTTACTTACTAAAAGGGAAGAAGAAAAGAAAGGATCCTGCAAGCAGAAATAGGGGACTGTGAAAGGCCTCATATCAACTTCAAACCACCTGGCTCTGGCCTGGACATCAGCCAATCCCACTTCCACCACTGATGTGGACATCTACATCCTTTTTTGGTTGCAATATGTTGTCTGACCTACTTTTAACAATGGAGACATATTTGTTTCTTTTGGTAAGAAGGGACTAATGATATTGTTCAGTATTTTCTCCAGGGCAGGAGCAGCCGGATAAAATCTGACAGGAGAAAAGGTTATATAAAATAAGAGATCAGAACAGATGAATATATAAACTGAACAGATGTGCGTGATACTATTTTGTCTCTCTTATTTTAAGGACTGGGAGCAGAGCTTGGGTCTACCCTTTCCTAGCTGAACACCTTATTGTTTCTTCAACTTTACTTTGAAGATCAGAGGAATAAGAGAAGAAGCTACAGGCTAGGTTTACCCTTTTGGTTTCTTTGTTAATATGCCTGCTATAAATAAAACACAATGTAAAGGACATTTTAGGAATATGGGCAAGATATTTTTGAATTCTTCTCTTCTCAGTTATTGTATATCTTCAATAATTGCTTGTCAAGCAGACATTCAATAAGGGCATCTTTTTTCTATCACTTCCTCTCCCTTGTGTGTAGCTATTAATACCAAATTAAAAGGAGAAATCAAGACAGCTCTAACACAAAGATATTAGATATTGTCAGCTTATATTAGTGTCTGTATTCTCAGTATTACTCAAGTTGAACTGTCCAGCATAATTCTGGGATATGCTGGAAAGGGAAAAAGAAAATAATAGGAGTATTTCATAAATGCTTCAAGTAGCTCAGACATACTTTCCCCTTGATTTCAAGAACTTTTCTCTTTTTAAGATTTTACTCCCCATTTTTAACACTAGAGGGCAATGCTTTCCAATGACAATGAAATCAAAATTAAAACCATGAAAAAAGGAGAAAATGGAGTGTTTATATTCAGTGGTGGGTTTCCAAATTTTTTCCTACCAGTTCTATGAGCTTCAGTCAGAGGTGGTATTTGCCGGTTCTCCAAACTGGTCAAAATTTCCGCTACAGGTACGCCAGAACCGGTCTGAACCAGCTGAATCCCACCTCTGTTTATATTATATGGTTTATATGAATTTCAGTGAAACAATTCCAATTACTGAGTGAACTAGAAATATTACAACATAAATAATCGACCATCATATACAAAATCAAGGTTGAAATGGATATTGTAGTATATCAAATGTTATGGGCAGGACTATCAGTTTGCTTCTCTTTTAAAACAAATCAGAAGGTAGTATTCTTTTAGGAGGAATCAGTAAAGTCTTCTCCAGGAATTAAGTCTTACATAGTGTGTATGGGATGGAGGAGGGGGAAACAGAAGGTGTAGTTGTGATCATATTTTACCCTCTATAACAGGGCTGTCAAACCCCCAGCCCAGAGTTGGACCAGAGGTGGTATTCAGCAGATTGTGACCAGTTCTGGAGAACTATTAGTGGAAATTTTGAGTAGTTCAGAGAATTGGTAGTAGAAATTTTGAGTAATTCGGAATACCACCTCTGACTGGCCCCACCCCTATCTATTCTCTGCCTCCTGAGTTCCAGCTGATCAGCTGGGTCTTCTTTTGTTGCCCTGCAGAGGAGAATGGAGCTGGAAAGCAGGTTAGTGGGATGGGGAGAGAATGAGGATTTTACAGTATCCTTCCTCTGGAGCGGGCTGGGAATGGAGTATCTTTCTCCCGCCACGCCCACCAAGCCACGCCCACAGAACCGGTCATAAAGAAATTTGAATGCCACCACTGGCCCACACCCATCTTAGCAAAGGTGTAAAGTCCTGATATATCACATGACGCCGCCATGATGTGAGTTTGACACCCCTGCTCTATAAGTTTGGTGTAATGCACCAGGCTACAAGATTGGGAGTTCTAATTCCACTTAGGCATAAAGCCAGCGTATGACTTTGGGCCATTCACTCTTGCTCAGCCCTGTGATACAGGCAATGGCAAATCACTTCTGAAAAACCTTGCCATGAAAACTGTAGGCATTACTTCAGGCAGTCGCCAGGAGTCAAAAACTGCCTTGAAGGCACAAATCATGTTAGTCCACTGGACTCTTTTGTAAGTAGCTCCTTAGTTCAATGTTTATCTTGTTTTCCTGATTATTCCTGTCTCAGACGGAAAACTCCTTTGCTTATGTTTGTAGCAACGTTAGGTTTCCATACCTCATCTGGTTTTCATTAAGTGATTCAACATTTTAATTTTTGTTCAATGAAGTTAGCATACTGTACAAGAAAACATATCAGTAGCACACCTTTCAACAATGTACTTGCAAAGTTAGAAGCATTTCTAAAAGATTAAAAGGCTGCTGGTTCGTGATGTGATTTTTCATTGTGATTTTTCCTGATTAGGAAAAGCACCCGTGGAATTTCTTTCCATTGTTTTTTGCATTCTCTCAGTGAAAATGTCCAAGTTCCAGAGTGACTCTGAATTTCTCACTTTCCTTTCTGTTTTATCCCTGGGTGTTTCTGCCTCCCTTCTGAGAACACTGAAACAGAGCAGTTGCCAGTCAGTGTGATGAAGGACGTCTGCAGCCTTAACACAAGACTGATAGAAGGGAATATTTGTACGTCAGGATTGAATAAATTGTGGGGTCCCTGGTGCTCTTTGAGCTGGGTTGTCTTCTTGCAGATATTTCATGCAATATCTGCAAGAAAACAACAAAGCTCAGGGAACAAGGACCCCATAAATATAAGCCAAGTATATATGTAATCAAGATCGTTTGCGGCCCTTATTTCCTCTTCCTTTAGTTTCACATGCGACTTTGTAACATGGCCTAGTTGAATAATTCAGCTGTATTTTTATTTTAGAATTCAGACTGTCATATATTTCAACTGTTGTAGTTCAGTCCTCATCAGAGGTGGGATGCTACCAGTTCAGCCCGGTTCTATAGAACGTGCAGCTGCGAAGAGCAGTTGACACCAAACTGGTTTGCTGTTTGGCCCACCTGCCTGTCCGGGCTCTAGGCTGTCCTTTATTCCCTGCTTTTCCCTCCTCAGATGCTTTGTGCGGCATAGTTGAGATTGGAAAATCAGGAAACAAGAGGATTTTCAAATGTTACGCACCCGAGCGCAGCGCTTGTCAGCTGTCCAGGCAGCACAGCTGATGATTTCTTGCAAACACTGCACACACGATTGTCCCCAGTTCGGAGAATCGGCAAATCGCTCCACTATTTGGCCCCTCCCCTTCCTGCCCACTCACTCCTTACCTGGCATGTGAACCATCCAACTTGCCTGATTTGATAAGTTGCTATTTTTCCTTCCTCCCCCCCACACCCAGTTCTGCTCTGCCAGATTTAGATTAGCTAGAAAGCAGGAAATCCTTGGATTTCTTGCTTTCTAGCTAATCTAAAAGCAGAGCCAAACCTTCCTTAGGACTGAACTTTTCAGTGCAGACTCAGGTAGGTGACTGCAGAAAAATAGATCTTAGTGAATCTGTGATTTTGTGAGCAACTCAATCTGCCTGCCTGCTTTTGGGTAAGTTGCTATTTTATCAAAAATTCAATATATACATATTTATAATATTTACATACAAGCCATGCCCACCCAGTCGCATGACCACCAAGCTGTGTCCAGTCTGCAAGCCATGCCCACCCAGTCACATGACCAAGCCACACCCACAGAACCGGTTAATAAATTTGAATCCCACTTCTGGTCCTCATCAAAGAACAAAACTCCAAATATGTCGGGGGGGGTTTCTCACTTTACCGGCCAGGTTTGAGCAGTGAGTTTGATGTTACTGATCATATATTAGCCTATTTATCTAACCATATCTTCCCCAAATTCCCCAAACTTATGAGAATGCAGGCAATTTTTCCTGAACCCATTTGCATTTTTTCACAATATTGTTTACATAAGAATTTCTGCTCCTTCCTTGTTTTTATTAGCTCATCATCTTGCTCTAACTATTCTGACACCTTTCACATTGAGACCGGAAAGATTCTCCTACATTCAAAGTAAGTAGGCTCGAATGTTATATTTTTTTGCCTTTATGCCAGCCTTGATTTTGAGAAATGAAGAGTGAAGGAATTTGAGCAGGGAAAAATTGAAGGAAGCAATCTCCACTGAGGACAATTCCTTTAGATGTTATTTCTTTTATATTAAAGATTGCAAACTACCAAAAGTTTTGATATTGTTTACAACCCCGCAAAACAAGATTATGACAGAAATATTTATCATATGAATGCTTGAAAATCTGGAATCTTTATGTATCCATTTAGACATAGGTATGTGAAACATTTGCTTCTATTTTCATATCCATGGTGCTCAGAAATAAGGAAAAATATAGAGATGCTAAGGTGGGCTGTAACTAAGTGTCTAATAACCTTTGTAGCTTTGTATGCCAAAAGCATTGACTTTGCTGCTACACCTTTGAAATCTAATTTGCTGGGGCCACACAGGGCAACCAAGACATAATTAAAGTTGAATTTGGCTGGATTCCCCACTACTGTACATGTAAGCCAAAAACTAAATGACATTTTTTTTGGCATAGTGCAGTGTGAGGTCTCCAACCTTGGCAACTTTAAGCCTTGCGGACTTCAACTCGGCTGGCTGAGGAACTCTGGGAGTTGAAGTCCACAAGGCTTAAAGTTGCCAAGGTTGGAGACCCCTGACTCGGAGGTAGTCACTTGGAAATTACCTTAATCTAGTTATATGATCCCACTCCATATTGTTAATTTGGAGTCCAGTGTGCTGTGAGAACCAGACAAAGACTTAAGTAAATTAATTACGGACAAGGGCTTGATGCAGACCATCAGAGATTGGATCTACACATTAACTGGCTCCTAATTTGCTTAACGAGTGATTTAATCACTTGTTTTTAGACGAAAAGCACCAATCGGCTTAGTCCAGACGATAAAGTCCGAAGGCCATGCTATATAAATCACACTGCCACAACGGCAAGGCAAAGGGGAAAAAAAAAAAAAAAAGCCAGTTCAGCATTGTAAGAAAGTTTGGCCTAAAAAGATGCGGCCCAAGTCACGTCTCCAGGTGTGCGCCACCAGGTGAACTGTGTCACTTGCACCAGTCGCCTCGCGCGTCTTTGGCGCCACAATAGCCTCCCCCCCACCCCCCGAGTGGCTTCACCTCCCGGACGGGTGAACTTGTCCCTGTTGCTTCGCGGCCTCCCGGGACACGCGGCGCCGGGTGCTACCGCCGCCGCCCTAAAGCGAAAAGCGAAAGCTAAGGCGAAATCAGCGCAGGTCCACCCTTCTCCAGAGTGACACATCCGACGGGCGGAGCTCCTTGACGGGCAAAAGCAACGCCCCGTTGCAAGACGCCGGCGCAGGGAGAGACGGCAGAGAGGGTCGTCGTCGCAGCTGCTCCCTCGCCGAGGAGGAGGAGGAGGAGAACGATGGCCTTCGCCTGGAGCCCCCTCTGGAGCCTTTGCGTCCTTCTGGGTTTCCTGCTGACGCCCGGCGGTGAGTGACAGACGTTGGAGGGACAGATGTTGGAGGGCTGGGCGCCGGTGGGGTGAGCAGCCCTCTTCCTGTGGAACCGGCTGACGTACCCGAGGGCTGCCGCTCAAGGCAAGGGACGACGGACCGGCGACCCTGTGTCCCGTTTGAATCAAGGGGTCATGGCCGTCCCTTCTCACGGCCGGGTGACGTTACAGCTCGCATCAGTCCCGCTCAGCTTGCAGTCGGGACTGTTTGGAATCATGGGCTGGAGTTCAACACAAAGCGAGTGGGCGCCCGGTTGGGGCAGGTAGTCGTTGTGCACCTGAACCGGAGGGCCCCGGACACGCTGTGTGTGTTTTTCAGTTGCGATGATCGCAGGGAGGGTTAAATCGGCGATCGTTCTTATTGCTGAGTAAGATCCAGTTTGCTGGGGGCAGATTGTTTACGGAAGCATCGTCTGTGAGTGGCTTCGTCACAGTTTCCCAGATTTGTCTTGAAGAGAGAAGCAAGGGACGTTGCGATGTGGTACTGACCAAAAGCCCCATCTAATTCATTTTACACCACTTGTCTGCCTGTGTGTCCGAAAGTCTCCAAAGTGGAATTTCCATGATATCAAAACCAGACTGACTCACTGCTGTGCTTTGTGCAATTACTTCTTTGTTATTTGCCTCTCTATGAACTTCTGTTTTTGGGTGGTTTTTTTGTATTCTAACTCTCTCTTTCTGGAGGAAATTCATTTTTTTCTCTCAGACTGCAGGACATTCAGTTCTTTCTCACATTCGTCCCCTAAATGAAACTATCTGAAAATTTCCAGACTTTTCTGGAATTAGATTCTACAAAGCTGGCATTTGTTCCCAATTAGGAAGGGTGAGATTTATTCTGATAATAAACAATTAACAACTTGGATGTTAATTTTGTTTCCTGTAGGCATTACTGGAAACAGTATTTACAGCATTAGGCATTAAAGTTGAGCCAATTAAACACCACCACATTGCCCCAGGCTCTGGATTACAGCTAATCAACTAGGATCTTAATAGTTTCTTGGTATAGATTTAGTATATTGTGTGACATGGTATCTGAGAGGGTATGATAATGTTGTGCATGATGTAACTAGCATCCCTTGTCAGGACACAAGTTTGGAGGGGTGGCCTTTGGTATGATTGTATTTTGCAGTTCTTATCATTTTGACATCACTGTGGTTTCATTTGGGGACCCAGTGAACCAAACCATTGTGATTTTAATCATTATTTGTGGTTTGTCATGTGTAAACTGAGAGAATTGCCATTCAGTGAACCTTTATTAAGCATACTGTATGGCGAAACCATGGTTCCTGTCCCATCCAGTCACAGATATGGAGGACACTCAGGGTTGGAAATTCTTTTTCCTTGGCTTACAAAATTGAGAAGGCAAAAAACAAAGAAACCAGAAATTGTATAAAATATGAACCATGAACATCTATCAGGCCAGGATATTGAGGATGATCAATAAGGGAAGTATAATGAAGATCTGCTCAATTACTATATTGATTGTCTTTAGCTTTTAATATAAGATCTATGGGCTTAAAAGGCTTTACAGACTTTTATAAGCTTGCATTTATGGGTGTCAACAGCAACTTTTTGTCAAAATAATGGTTCTGATGTGCCATCATACTGCAACCTCCACTCCTGCAGTGCTTTCGTGTAAGGTCTCAGTGCTTTTGCAGAAGAGACGGAGTGGGTTTGTCATTATGATGCAACCCTGCTTTGTCCATTCTGCTCCCCCCACAGATACTGTTGCCAAGTGTTTGCTGCTGCTTTAGCAGTATTCTTCATTTTAAATTTCATATGCAGAAAAAAATAAAAGAGACTATTCATTGCACACTTCAAATTCTGTCTCATCCTTTTACTGTTCTAACATTTCTAAATGTTTCCCTTCCTGGTACATTTCAGTTGGTTCGTATTCATATCATTTCTATTAGTGTGTCTGTGTGTCCTTTGTGATAGCTGGCTGCTCTGATCCAGTGCCCTATGCACATGGCCTTGCTAGGTAAACATCCTAAAGTAGGTTCATCCAGGAAAAAAGCAGGCTGGTCTTTTTGGAACAAACCTAACACTCCTGTTTCAGAATAACATGTTTGTTTGATGATTTCATTAACTAGTTGCGGTGATAGGTGGCTGTTTTGATAACAGAATGAAAAACATAGAGGATGGGAGTGAAGTCAAAGCCAACCAGGAGAAATCAGCTATCACAGAGGGTGGAAAAAAGCATAAGAAAATAGGGCAAGGGACAGTTTTTGCTATTATTCATTGTGTGCTTCATTTCATTATAAACATCCTTCTCACCTTCACCCCCATACAACTTTCTAGCCAACCAGTGATTAAAACATGTTGCTAGGTTTTGAAGTATACCTGAGGAATAACTACCAGTTAATTCAGGGGCTCTGTACCAAAAGGAACATGATTGTTTTTTCTGACATGTTTCTCTTCTCCAAAATGTGCTTTCTAGGTGCATTAGAACTACAGTTCTTAATCTTCTGTAATCCCATTCAGAGGTGAGAAAGCAGTTGTTTAGAGATTGGAATTTGTGGGAACTTTTCCAACAAACTTTATGAATCTTTTACCATAATAAAAAATTGATAAACTTAATTTAAAAAAATATGTTGAGAATATACAGCAAAAAAATAAAATACCTTTTACTATTGTTGTAGACCAGAGGTGTAGAATTCAACGCCCGTAGGCTGAATCTGGTTCACAGGGTCTTAGATTGGCCTGTGGAGCTGGCCTGGAAATAGCGAAAGACCTTCCGTGGTGCCTCTGCCAACAAAAATGGAGCTCAGTAGCTCCATTTTCGCTGGCAGAGGGATGCAGGATGCCGTCACAGCCAAAAACGGGCATCAAGTTGGCCATGCCCACCCTGGCCACGCCCCCCCCAGCCTCCCAAGGTGAAACACAACCCTGATATGGTTCTCAATTAAATTGAGTTTGACACCCCGTTGTAGACCAAAATTAAAATAATGAAGCAAAATAGAATAATTAGAATGCTTCTGTATATACATGGGAAAAAGATAACAGTAAGACAAGCTGCCATATATCTAGTGAACCTGACACAAACTAGACCACCTCAATAAATATTCTCTAAATTATCAAAACCTGCAGGCTATTAATGAGAATGTGGATATACAAAATGTTACTGCAAAATTATGGACAAAAATTGACCCACCTAGAACACATCTATGGGGGAAGAGGCCCTCAGAGAATACTCTTTCTGAAAAAGCACCTTTTTTAATTTTACAATACAGTAGAAGAAAATTGCTGTGAATTAGATGCTACACTTTATTAGATAAAAGCCCTGCTATAATTGTGAACAGTAAATTCTCAAATTCTCCTATGCTGCCTTACAGTGAGTCTGGGGATTGTTCCTGGGAGGCATGAGTGCCAGCAGGTACTTCCAACAGGGACACCCAACGTGTGGAAGTAATCCCAGCTAAAGTAAACAGACATTTATATTGGGCAGCAGCAAATCAAAAGACGCTCTGGGGCCAATAGCAAAGGCATAATTTCATACCTTGGAAAGGGCTGTGGTAAATTGCTCTTGGGTTTTATTTATTAATTGCTTTTCTACACCACCCATCTCACCTTTTTAAAATAAATAAAAACTGTTAAAACAGAATTATGAACAAAATTAAAAGTGAGCTATTAAAAAATTAAATAGTGGGACGGAAAACTCTCATGTCACCAATCACCCTCAGAGTTGCATATCCCTCTTGGACCCTCTAAGTAAGGGATCTTTTACCAATTTGTGGACAGTATGGTCGATATAGTATGAGATGATTTTACTTATTAATGCTATTTGTGTGGAGACTAGATTAAAGCCTTTGGGACATCCAGTTGCTAATGTTTCCATATAGGGAAAAGAAAATCCAAAACCACAAAGACAGAGTCACAGTGGGGGCAAGAAATGTAAGAAGCAGGAGCATGGGAAAACAGCATAGCAAAAAAATGAACTGAATCAACTATACATTTTTCTCCTAGACATCAACAAATTGAAGTGGACTGGAATTAGATGCTCTCACAAGTTCTAATGTTTATTACTTATTTATTTATTTGTTTGTTTATTTATTTGATTTATCAATCGCTTACAAGATAATAAGTATAAGGATAAACATAGTTATGAATACAAGAAATGAGTACATATAAGAAAAATAAAAGAAACAATAGGACAGGGACAGTAGGCACTTTGGTGCGCTCATGCATGCATAGACCTCTTAGGAAAGGGGTGAGGTCAATNGAAGTCGTATTTCCTGCAATCAAGTTTGGTGCGGTTTACCTTGAGTTTGTATCTATTGTGTGCTCTTGTATTGTTATAGTTGAAGTTGAAGTATTCATTGACATGTATGATTTTATATACCATACTTAGATTGGACTGAGGGCGGCGTAGTTCTAGGTTTTCTCGGTCTAGAATTTCGAGTCTGGTGGCATAAGGTATTTGGTTCTCCGAACTATTCACAATTTCTGCTGCCGGTTCTCCAGAACTGGTCAGAACCGGTCAGAACGTTAGACTGTCTCCTATTGACCTCACCCCTTTCCTAAGAGGTCTGTAGGGGACGTACATAAGCGCACCAACGTGCCTATCGTCCCTGTCCTATTGTTTCTTTTATACATTTTTTTATTTTTCTTATATGTATCCATGTATTCATAACTGTTTTTACTTATACCTATTATTTTGTAAGCAATTGACAAAAATAAATTAAAAAAAGAAATACTACTGTTGGCATGATCGATCACCCACCGAACCGATCGTGGCACAGGTAGGATCCCACTACTGTTGTAGACCCCTGTTCTAGAAGGTCGTCATCACCTGGGCTGCTTCCTACCGTTGACGACAGCAGCGGGCATCCGATTTAGAAAGGACTCCGTGCCAAGAGTGTGTGCTTCGAATGGACGGCTGGCACGGAGTCCGTAGCGCTGGCGTCTGACTTCTTAGCCAAGCACTTAAGCTCTGGCACTCTCTCTCTCTCTCTCCCCCAATTGGTTTATTCCCGGGAGCTGGCACCTTGCCCCGGTCCCTGCCAAGATGCCACCATCCGCCCTAGGGAAACACAGCTGTCGGGGCCTGTGTCCTGCCAGTGAGCGGGCAGGAAGGTGGGGGTGCTTGGCATTTGAAGGGCTTGCTCAGATTTCGGGCACCACCTAAATCCCAGATGCAACCCTGGGGTTCCAAAGGCTGCATTCACACAATTGGGTTTTGGCCTGAATCTCAGTAAATGTGTGAATGAGGCCTGTGAGCCAACATTTTGTGGGTTTTTTCCTCCAATGTTTAGTCAACGTTGACCCGTCGGTAACAACATTTGTGGGACGGGGGATGAGCCCACAGAAAAGATGGAAACGTGGCACCCACAAAAATGCCTTCCTGTCAGTCAGAATAGAGCTGGAAGGGACCTTGGAGGTCTTCTAGTCCAGCCCCCTGCCCATGCAGGAGACTCTGGCCTATACCATTCCAGGCAGGTGACTGTCCAATCTTTTCTTAAAAGCCTCCAGTGATGGAGCACCCAGAACATCTGGTGGCAAGCAGTTCCACTGGTAAATTGTTCTGTCAGGAAATTTCTCCTTAGTTCTAGGTTGCTTCTCTCCTTGATTTGTTTGCATCTGCTGCTTCTTATTCTTCATTCTGATGCTTTAACTCCCTCTTCTTTGTGGCAGCCCCTCAAATATTAGAAGATTGCTATCATGTCACTCATAGTCCTCCTTTTCACTAGACTGGAACGCAACTATTAACAGAATAACAGAGTTGGAAGGGACCTTGGGGATCTTCTAGTCCAACCCCCTCCTCAAGAAGTAGACCCTATACCTTTTCAGTTAAATGATTGTCCAATCTTCTTAAAAACTTCCAGTGTTGGAGCACCCACAATTTCTGTTGGCAAGTAGTTCCACTGGTTAATTGTTCTTTCAGGAAATTCCTCCTTTAAATCCAGATTTCTTCTCTCCTTTATTAGTTTCCATCTTTTGCTTCTTGTCCTGCCTTCGGGGGCTTTGGAAAATAACTACCCCTGAACTTAACCATTTGAGATCAGGGTAAATTATATTAATAATTTCCTTTGTGTCCCTTCCTGAAGCCATGCCCCTTTTGCAATGCAGATAAAAAAGGGGGTATGGCTTTGAGCGGACGAGCCTGGCAGGGCTGCCATTTTGATTTTTTTGGTCACAAGGAGCCTGCCGGGAACGGCCCACAACACCCATACTAAAATCTGAGGATGTGGGGAGCCTCCTGAAATATCTTCCTTGGTGCCTCCCCTCTGCTCCTGGCCCACCTGGCTTCAATTCCTGGCAAAGATGTCCTTGCAAGCGGCTTAGAAATACAGGCAGTCCTCGACATACGACCACAATGGAGCTCAACCTTTCCATTGCTAAGCAAGACAGTGGTTGGCACTGGCCCCGTTTTACGACCTTTCTTGCCACCATTCTTAAGCGAATCACTGCAGTCATTAAAATTAGCAACACGGTCATTAAGTGAATCTGGCTTCCCCGTTGACTTTGTCGCAAAAGGAGATCAATGCAACCGTCATAAGTACGGGTCAGTTGCTGAGCCTCTGAATTATGATCACATAACCGTGGGAAATGCTGCAACAGTTGTTAACTGTGGAAAATGGTCGTAACTTGAGCTTTTTTCAGTGCCATCACTTTGAATGGTCACTAAATGAACTGCTGTAAGTCAAGGCCTACCTATGAACATGGGAAACATTTAAAATTTTGGAAGATCTCACTGCCTACAGCCCCTCTCTCCTCACCCAACAGGACTAGCGAGGGAACTCCTCCCCTCGCTGATGGGCCTTCCTCTTGAGCCCTGGCAGGACCAGAACTCAGCTCCCGAGAGACTTTGTCAATTCCTGTTTTTCTTTCCACTTCTTGATTCTTTTTCCCTTAAGCCCAGACAAATAAATTGGAAAGCAGAAAACAACCACATTCTGTTCTGTTATTGCTGGCCGATCTTGATTAACTGTCCTCATTTTACTCCGATATTGAATTTTTCTGATCTGCTCTATCTAGTACAGAGGTCTCCAAAACATGGCAGGGACAGTAGGCACATTGGTCTCCTGCCTTGGGCCGGGGTTGGACTAGAAGGCCTCCAAGGTCCCTTCCAACTCTTATTATTCTGTTAATTGTTTTCCCATGGGGATTAAAATAATGTTAAATCTGGATAACAGAGCTCTTAAACCTAAACTAATCTTTCATTGGGATGCATGGGGGGGGGGGAATGAGAAGGCAANATCTTTCATTGGGATGCATGGGGGGGGGGGAATGAGAAGGCAAAATTAGATTAATTTTTATTTATGCAAGCCACCAGAGGACAATTAAAACTTTATTTAACGACTGCAGACAGTGGCATTTGCAACAACTGCCACGCTCACAGACCTGCTGTGTCCCAGGTGCTGTGTTATTTACACACTGCTGTGACACTAAGGTCAGCTTTGTTTCCTTTCTAATCAGCACACAATAACATGCAACTCGAGGTGAACTCCAGTAAATTTGTGATTTGTGATGCCTTTCCTTTGAAATGTTGTCAAGTTAGGGCCAGTAAAACTGGGAATTCAAGCTCCACTCATCTTCATGCAGATAGTCCTCGACTTACGACAGCAATTGAGCCCCAAATTTATGTTGCCGTGTGAGAATTCTGTTGTGAGTTTTGTCCCATTTCATGACTTTCCTGGCCACCTTTGTGAGGTGAATCAACCACAGTTTTTAAGTTAAATCTGGCTTCCCCGTTGACTTTGCTGGTCAGGTCACAAAACAGGATCGCATGATCCTGGGACACTGGAACAAATAACAGAATAAGAGTTGGAATGGACCTTGTAGGTCATCTAGTCCAACCCCCCGCCCAAGCAGGAGACCCTACACTATTTCTGACAGATGGGAGTCCAGTCTCTTCTTGAAAACCTCCAGGGGTGAAGCTCCCACAATCTCTGAAGGTGAGCCATTCCATTGAATATAGAATAACAGAATTGGAGGTCATCTAGTCCAACCCGCCCACCCATCAGACCCTACACCATTTTTGACAGATAACAGTCTGGTCTCTTCTTGAAAGTTTCCAGGGGTGAAGCTCCCACAATTTCGGAAAGCAACTTCTGTTCCATGGGTTGATTGTTCTCCCTGTCAGAAAATTTATCATTTCCAGATTGAATCTCTCCTTGTTCGTTTCCATTCATGATTACAGATACAGATAGATATACAGATTAACAAGGTTGGAAGGGACCTTGGAGGTCATCTAGTCCAACCCCCTGCCCAAGCAGGAGACTACACAATTTCTAACAGACACTAATAATCTACAGTGAAATTCAACAGACTTTATTGTATGCACTCTGGTTGAAATATGATTTAAAGCTGATATAAGGATTAATCTAAAACCACAGTGTACTTCTATACTAGATACAGCTAAAAAAACTAACTTTCAGAAGATATGGGTAACAGATAATCAGAGTTGGAAGGGACCTTGTAGGTCATCTAGTCCAACCCCCTGCCCAAGCGGGAGACCCTTCACATTTCTGACAGAGGGCAGCTCAGTCTCTTCTTGAAAGTTTCCAGGGATGAAGGTCCCACAACTTCCAAAGGAAACTTCTGTTCCATGGATTGATTGCTTTCTGTCCGGAAATTCTTCCTTATTTCTAGGTTGAATTATCTCTCCTTGTTCAGTTTCCATCCATTATTTCTTCTTTGGCCTCCAGGTGCTGCAACTGTCGTAAATGTAAGCCAGCTGTCCAGCATCGAATGTAAATGATGTGACCATGGGGATGCTGCAATGGTCATAAGTGTGAAAAATGGCCATAGGCCACTTTTTTCAGTGCTTTGAACAGTCACTAAATGAACCGTTGTGGGTCGAGAACCAGTATTCACTGCCCATAAAAATGGGGCATTGATTACCGTGTGGTGTCCACTCTTTGACTTTTGACAACCCCACAAGGCCCTGCTCTGTTCTCTTTAATTACAATTTTCATTTTTGCTTTTCTTTTTTCTTCCTTCCTTTTCTCAAACCTGTCTGTTGGCCCTGCCTTCTTTCCAGCAAGTCTCCAAAGGTAACTCTTTCATTAAACAAATGCAAATAATCCATCCTTTGATCACAATTATCACCCACCCTCTGACTAAATATACCAACCGGGATGCCTTCTGCTAATTGGGTAAGCTTTGCTACACAACCACAACGGAAGCCTGAAAGCCAAAGGGCTGGTTTTAAACTGCTTGTTCCCAAAACAGTAATTCCACCTGCGTTACTGGTTTAAATTGCTTTCAACATCTGGGTTATAATTTTATTTGGGTTTTTTTGGTCAACCCTCAAGAAACACCACTACCTGGTAGTATGTTAAGTACAGATGTATAAACAAAAAAAAAATGTGGTTCCTTTTTCCTTCCGAGAAGGATGTGCCAGGCACCTTCATCAAAACCTTTGGGCTTCCATTTAGTGCTTTCCACCTTTGCAAACAAGTTTTTATTTTTTAAAAAATACGGCCTTCCTTGCAGCTTCAATGGCTGCATTCACACAATCCATCATGCCAGGTCAATGAAAACAGCAGCGATGCATTGGCAAATTTAAACTTTATCAGTCAATTAAACCTTGGTCTGGGTTTGGGTGCCTTCAACAAGCAGCATTCCCCTAGCTATCCCTTTTACTCCTTTTAAATGTCTGCATGTTGAATTTTACAACAGGACCAACTGTTTTTTTTGGGGGGGGGGCTGTGCACGAGGGTGCAAAGTTTGCCTCTAGGCTGCACCAACGTTTCGATCCAAACTCAGCTCTTTTCTGCTCTTTGAAATCTGGATTTTGAAAACCAGATTGTGCAATTACTGTTAACAAGCAGAATTACAGGCTGGACTAGTCCTTCAGAACGTGAGAGCTGACGTTCAGGAGACTCTCAGTGCTGTATTTGGAACAGTTACAGTTTCAGATAGACTGTCTCCAAAGCTGGAGGTTCCATTTTGGCTCCCACAAATTAACCAATGCAAAAGAGCACGCTCGCCCTTTCCCGCCTTGCTCCCTTCTTTGCTGCCGCAGTTCTTCAGCCCACATTCAGCAACCCCAAAATAAGGACTTTCAGCCTCCCCTCCGCCCAATCAACACCCGCAGGGCTTCGAAAACGAGAAGCTCCGCTCCGCGCTATTATTCCGCGTTCCGGGTTTTCCCTCCCGCTCTTTGTGCGCCGGTCCCCTCCTGGCCCCGCCTTCGCGCCTCTTTCTCCCTCCCGCCCGTCCCCTTTTTCCGGCCACGCCCCTCTCGCGGCCGCCATTTCGCGGCTCTCTCCCAGCCGGTTCCCGCCAAAAGCTGCACATCATGGACGGTCCGACGTCAGCGCGGGCAGGAACAAAGGGCGGTGGGCGGCGCATGCGCTGTGGCGCCACTGCTTGTGCGCTTCGTCGGGCGTTTGCCTAAAATCCGAAGCAATCAAATTTCTGGCGATTTTTAATTTTTTTTTCCAAAAAAAGCTTTTTGAATAAGTGCGGGTTTTATTAATTGCACGCATGGGTTTTTGCAGAAGGCATTGCCCCCCTCTTGCCATTCTAGCGCCTGCCCGATCCTTTGCATTCTTACTCCATTCTTACTCCTCGACATGGCCACAATGGAGGTCCAAATGTATGTTGCTCAGTGAGACGTTTAAGTGAGTTTGGCCCCACTTTACCACCTTTCTTAACCACAGCTGCTAAGTAAATCATTGCAACTGTTAGTATAACATGGTTGTTAAGGAAATCTGGCTTCCCCATTGACTTGACTTGTCAGCAGGTTGCTAAAAGGGGATTACATGATCTTGGGAAACTGAATGTCATAAGTATGAACCAGTTGTCTGGATTTTGACCACATGATCGTAGGATGCTGCAACGATCATAAGAGTGAAAAATGGTCATGTCACTTTTTTTAGTGCTGCTGCGACTTTGAACTGTCACTAACTGAACTGTTGGAGGTCGAGGACTATCTGCAAATCCCTATTATTTGCAATTTTAGGGTGAAGGCCTAATTAAGGTTTGGGATGGAGCTGGGGCTAGTTGATTGATATGCAACCCATGCAAACAGAGAACAACCGCTTTGAGATGTGTAATTTTATTTTGGTTGTGCCAAACCTGCCTTTTTTTGCAGCAGGATATTAAATTTTATTTCCCTAAACCTCTTGGTGGAAGAACTTCGAAACCTGTTTTTCTGCCCTTTGGAGCAACATTGAGTTGCGTTTCTATAATCGCCCCCCCAAATTAAAGAGGACTTGAATGCGTTTATAGCATGCACTTAACCTGGTTATTTAAATTGACCCCCTTGGAGGGTTTGCCCATTTTTAGGATTTGACAGGATGAATCATGAAATAGCCTGAGGTTAACAGGAACCAGATTTAGCAAATTGGGCAGGCAGAATGTATGGCTCTCCTTGGCTGAGTTAGAAATTTTGGTGGGAAAGCAAGCAGATTCATTTGTGCAAGACGCTAAGCCTGCTTGCCGCTAACCCAGTTTCCTTGCAATTTGGTGTGTTGTGTGAATACACTTCTGCCAGATTAAAAACATGAGCAAATTAGGAACCATGTGAAATGGTTTCTGTGAATCCATCCCCTCTGTTTGAATCAATGGATTTTGGCAGGATATAAATCCAATAAAAGAATAACAAGATAACAGAGTTGGAAAGGATCTGAGAGGTCTTCTAGTCCAACCCCCTGCTCAAGCAGGAGACTTATACCAGGGGTCCCCAGACTTGGCAACTTTAAGACTTGTAGAATTATTAATTATTATTGTGCTGGCTGGAGGATTCTGGGATTTGAAGTCCACAAGTCTTAAAGTTGACAAGTTTGGGGACCCCTGCTCTATATCATTTCAAACAAACAATTGTCCAACCTCTTCTTAAAACCCTCCAGTGTTGGAGCACACAAAACTTCTGGAGGCAAGTTTTTCTGTTGGTTAATTGTTCTGATTGTCAGGAAATTTCCGCTGAGTTCTAGGTTGGTTTAAGGAGATGGAATGTTTTAACATGTGTCTCTTTCAGAAGAAAATAAAGAATTCAAAACTTCTTCTATTTTCATCTATAAACTGCATCTGTGACTGTTATTTTTTTTCCAGAAATCCCAGTAATTTAACCGATAAATAAATAAAACTTAATGCAAAGATAGATTTGTTTAATATGTATCTAATATTCAAAATACCATTAGTCAGGGAGGAGGGGTCCTCGCATGGCTGAACAAACTCTACCCTTTACTATTTGCATGTGATGTCATCGTACAAGCTCCACCTTTTCCGACTTGCACTATGACATCACATTGCACAGTTCACTGACATCATCATGGTTAGGAACACTTTCATGTATGTGTATTGTGTGTGCATGTGTGTCTTAGCATGTTATGCCCAGTTGGTTTCATTAGTTTATGGTTCAATGTATCACAGGTCACCAGAATAATTACAGAATAAGAGTCCTGGAGTTAAGACCGAATTAGTCCTCAAGTTATGACTGTAACGAAACTTGCCCATTACAATCACCTATCCTAATGGTTATGAAATATTTATGACATTTTAAAAAAAAGTTTTATTGTTTTTTAAGACAAACATAAACAAACACAACATAAAAACATCAAACCATCTTCCATATATGTGCATACAGTGTGTCGGTTTGTTTGCAAATTGTTTTGTGCTTCCTTGTATATGTTCTCATATTGTCAATCAAATATTCCTAGATACATTAATATTATTAATCATTTCACTATACTAATAATCATATTTTATAAGATAATCCATATTTTACTTAATTTGTTTTATGACAGTTCATATTTCCATCTCAAATCTATCCTATAATTATTTTATAGATATAATAAAAAAATACATCTTTATACATTCATTATGTTCTAAAAATCTACATATTTCATTTTTTTGTAGCAGCCATTGAACAAATGTGGTAAAACAAATAGCCATAGCACTTAAACTTATATAATGTTTCACAATGCTGCAGTTGTTAAACGAACACAGCAGTCGTTAAGTAAACCCAGTTTTGGGTTTACCAAAACTATTTGTTTTGCCGATAGTTGGAAGTAAGTGCCAGTTTTCAGCAAAACCAGCATAAAACGTGATCACGGGACATTGCAAACAGCTGTAAAAGTAGCTGGTTGAGCACCCAAAATGTAGTCACATGACTTTCAGAACTTCAGATCTGGGTGGCAAATCTTTTTCAGGTAGGTCGTAACTTCAAATGTTCGCTAAATGACCAAGTGTAAGTTGAGAACTATTCCTAAGTCACAGAAAAATGGGTGGCATGTCATGCCAAACAGAGGTGGGATTCTACCAGTTTGCACCTATTCGCTAGAACCGGTTGTTAACATTCTAAGCAGTTTGGAGTACCGGTTGTTAGAAGAAATTACTGGCCTAATCCTGTAAGGGGAAACATTCTGGTGTTGCTTACAGAAACTGCCTCTCCGTTAAACCCTTATTACATTCTTGTCAGGACTAGACTTCCTGTCTCAGGAACATCTCTGGAGTTTTTTTCCCCTCCATTTGCTTGGTACTTTGCTTGTGTGGAATGACCATTCAAAGTTACAATGGCACTGAAAAAAGTGGGACTTATTGACCATGTTTTCACACTTATGACTGTTACAGCATACCCACAGTCATGAGAGGCCAGGCCGTAGGAGGTGGTGCGCTCGATGTGGGGTGATACAAGTTGGCCACGACCACCAACTAAGCCATGCCCACAGAAATGGTTGTTTTAAAAAAAAAATTGGAATCCCACTCTGATGCCAACTCATGCTAAGCATGTTAGGCAGAACTCAGTGTCTCTCTTACAACTCTTAGTTTAAAAATAAATAATTTTAGGTAACAGTTGTGCACATCAAATAAGAAGCATCTTTTCTTTGCTCTTCCTCCGTTGGGAACCGCATCATCCTCAACGAGACAATTTGGTGAAAGAAGGGATGCAAAGTTGGAATAGCACTCAATATGATCCAAAGTCCCAGAACTAAAATATATGAAGAACGGTTGCAAGATTTGATATGGCCAGTCTAAGAAAGAGTAGTACTGGCAGCACATGACAGCAGTCTTCCAATATTTGAGGGGCTCCCAAGAAGGGGGTAGTCAAATATTTTTCCAAGCAATTGAGAGCAATAGGTGAAATCTAATGCAGGAGAGAAAGCAATCTTGGAATTAAGGAGAGCTTCCTAACAATGAGGACAATTAACCAGTGGAACCATGCTTGTCACCAGAAAGTTGTGGGTGCTTCATCACTGTGAGCTTTAAGAAGAGATTGGCTAGTGGAAAAGGTTTTGGGATGGAGGATAAGGTTAACCAGAAAGTAGAGTTCAGTACTAAAATATTTTAATGAGAAATACATGTAAAGGAACAAATATATTTTAATGTACATATAATAACAGCTGCGGGATTGGCGTATGTTCCAAAACTGGAAGAAATGAAGATACCCCTATAGAAAGTGAATAATAAGCGAAAATATGAGTCGTGCAGAATGGACAACTAACTTTAGAAATAAAGATAAGGGTGAGACAGAGTATTTACGAGTCTGGAGTAAAATGCATCAATGGCTGTAGTCAGGGAAAAAGAAAGAAAGGGTTGACGACGCTTTATAGGAATGAAAGTTAAAAGTTTTGTAAACCAAAGAGAATGGAATATAATGGAAAAATATGAGATGATACAAATGCATGAGTATAAAAGACGGTTGTAAATATCTGTATATAATTGTAGATAAATGTAGATAGAAATAATATGCAGCTAGCACTATATTAATAACATAAGGGAAAATGGAAATTAACTGTTATGTGTGTCTCTATACTATAGCGTGTGTGGCCAAAAATATGGCCAAGGCAGTCGCACTGTGTTCAATTGTTTTTAATGTTTATTTAATAAAATTTATTTTTTTTAAAAAGAAGACAGTCCCTTATCTGAAATGGTATAGGGTTTCCTGCTTAATCAAGGTCCCTTCCAGCTCTGTTCTGATTGATTGACTAAGCAATATTGGAACATTTCTCTTTTTTAACAGGATTTTTATTGAAACTTTCAAAAAAAAGTTAAACTAACTCAAAGTCACAGGAAGTAAGGAAGAAAAACAAAGAAAGAAAAAGGAAGAAAAAGAGGAAACAAAAAGTACAAGGAAAGAAAAAAAGAAAGATGAAGAAACTTAGAAAATAAAGAAGACACAACAAAGCCACCTCTTTACTGGTAGTCCTTGACTTACAATAGTTTGTTTAGTGACCGCTCAAAGTTACAACAAAATTGAAAAAAGTGACATGATCATTTTTCACAGGTACGATCATTGCAGCAGTCTCTAACTATATAAATTTTGTGCTCAACTGTGATCATAAGTCTTGGCCATCTCAGAAATAAACCCTATTGTTTTTAATAAAATTACTATTGTTAATTGGTAAGGTAATAATAATCTGTCTCATTTGCAATTTGTTATCTACATAATCCACCCATATTTCCTTTCCTTGGTTTCTCCTCCCCACCCCAATTTCAATCCTACATCAGTTTATCCCTCTATTTCTCAATCTCAACATCTTTAAGTTGGGTGGACTTCAACTCCCAGAATTCCCTCGCTAGCCAAAATTCTGGGAATTGAAACCCACACAGCTTAAAACTAATCCTGGCTGGGGAATTCTGGGAATTGAAGTCCACAAAACTTAACACTATGCTGAATGGGGAATTCTGGGAATTGAAGTCCACAGAACTTAATGCTATCCTGGCTGGGGAATTCTGGGAATTGAAGTCCACACAACTTAACACTATGCTGGCTGGGGAATTCTGGGAATTGAAGTCCACCCAATTTAAAACTGCTGAGATTGAGAAACAATGATTTATACACTACACAGATGATCCTTTACTGACGACTATAATCGAACCCAGAAATACCATTGGAAGTCACAGTGGTTTCGTCCCATGGGATCTGCCCAATTTTATGACCATTTTTGAGATGGTCATTAAGTGAACCTGTTTTTCTCAGTGGGCATTTTTTGCCAAAATCCAGAAGTAAAATGGATGAAAACACCAAAAAAACGCAGTCATGTAACCGTGGGATGCTACAAATGGTCATAAATACAAAGCTGGTTTTGAAATGCCAAAATGTGATCCCATGGCCGTGGTTTGTGTTTGTGTGTGCAGCTATTAGAACTTCAGAACCAGGTCCGAAGTAGTTTCAGTGAGGTCCACTATAACATGGAACGATCATTAAGCGAGGACTACCTGCATGCCTCCAATGAATGAAGTGAGCTGCCTGCAACTGAGAAAATGTCAGTCTTTGATTACAATTTCTCAGTCCAAAAAGGATCTTTCACATCTGGCCACCATAAGCTACAAAGTATCCAAACATGCCATCCAAACATTTCTCCAAGAAGCCTGGACTACAATGCCTCTAATTCCCACCTACCCCTGGGCCAAACTATCCAGGCGGGAGATGGAACCTGTAGTCCGGTGCCTCTGAAAGAGAAAAGCCACTGTAGTAAAGCAATCAATATCACACAAACAGACCGGAGTGGATTGTTTTATCCCATTCAAAATTGGGGCTCGATTCAGAAGAATTGACAAATGATAACATTCAACATTGCAAATCCCCCAGTTTTGTTGAAAGGTTGCACTTAAAAGCATTAAAAAGAAGGATTTCTGTTAGGTCCATGTCCTCTTATCACTGCTGCCGTTTTCTTTCTCGTTCAGGTGCCTCAATAGCATATTAATCCATTGGCTGACATGGCAGGCCTGACCGGGTGAAATTCAAAAGGAACCAAAAATAATAATAATAATAATTTACTTTTTCTTTTTCTTTCCAACCCTTTTTGGCAGTTTTCCAGGAGGATAAAGCCCAAGCTTGTAAAAAATCTCAGCTGCTTGTTTGGAACCATCTATATTGGCTGCTAGTATTATTATTATTATTACTAAGTGCCAATGCAGCAAAAGTTGAAATCAGAATTTGCAATGTTGAAATTCTATGCTCAGTTGCTTTTGAATGGTGACAAGCCCGGAGGGAGAGCTGCAACACATGCCATAAACCAGGTTTGTTTGTTACGTTGGTAAACCAGTCATTGCTTGCCTTCAGAAGTTGTGGGAGCTTCATCCCTGGAGGCTTTCAATAAGACATTGGACTGCTATTTGTCAGAAATGGTGTAGGGTCTCCTGCTTGGGCAGGGGGTTGGACTAGATGACCTACAAGGTCCCTTCCAACTCTGTTAATCTGTTTACCTTTTGGATTCAAAATTGTGCCCCTCTAACACGTTAATAACATTCAACAGTTCATTTGCGCTGCTGCCTGCTGATCCAGGCTTTTTCAGATAGTCCTCAGTTAACAACCATTCAAAGTTACGACGACACTGAAAAAGAGCGTCTCTCAAACGGTCCTTGTAGTTATGACTGGCACTGTCCCCATGGTAATGTGATCAAAATTTAGTTGGCAACTGCGTGTATTTACGATTGCATCATCCTGGGGTTATGTGATAGAAATGGATTTTACAGTATTGTATTTATACTATAAATTATACAGTTTTATCTTTTAATATTGTAAGCCTCCCAGAGTTGCATTCTGACAAGACGGGCTGCTAATAAATTTGATAGAAAAATAAATAAATACATTTCTGACTTTCCCGGACAGGAGGGGGGAGGCGCTTATGGCAAGCAGTCAATGGGAGGAACTATATTCACTTCATGATCTCATGATTCACTTAACATCACTTAACAACTGCGGCAAAAAAAAAAAGTAATAAAATCGGTTGTGACTTGTTGAACAACCACCTCACTTAGCCAATGGACATTCTAATCCCTACTCTGGTTGTAAGTCGAAGACTTCACGTGGAGGCAATTTGGCTCTTAAACATGGCTCAGATTCGGCACGAAGCAGACCAGAGTTTATATGAGGCGAAAAATAAATAAATTATTTTGGATAGGAGAATTATAGGCTGTATTTAGCGACCATTTGAAGTTACAACGGCATGGGGAAAATGACTTGCGACCAGTCGGGTCCTCACACTTACGACCATCGCTATAATGGTCACAGAATCAAAATTCAGTCATGAAACGAAGAGTTGTAAGCTGAGGACTAGCTGCATGAGGCTGGTAGCTTTTCGCAGGGCATGGTGGCAGGGCAAGGGGGAGGCAGAAAGGGACACCGAGGCCAATGAGTTGGGGAATGGTACATGCCCAGTCGCTTGGGGGATCAGGCCAGAAGGCGCCTGATCGGTGGTGTCGAAAAGAAACTATACTGGGAAGGGGATGTTCTTTCTGTTTGCAGCATTTTACAGCAACAAAAGGAGCAGATTGTGTAAAAATACACACACACACACACACACCGGCCTCTGCAGCCCCCATTTTTGCAATTTTCAGAGTTTTTCTGCACCCGACTGCCAAAAATAACCTCTGCGGTTTCCACCGTTTAGAGGCAGGAAATTAGCCAAAACTAAAACGGAAACCGGGTGCAAACTCGAAGGGCTTAACTCAAACCTGCTACGGATAGAAGCGATGTCCTCTCTTTCCTCCAGCACAGAGCACCCCCATGGATCTGAGTGTGTGTGTGTGTGTATCCCGCATTGTGTTTTATCATCACAACGGCAACTCCCCAGGAGGCTTCAGGCACTTTTTCCCAGCCCGGCTTACCTCGCAAGGTTGTTGTTACAGAGGGAGGTGATCTCCTCATCTCCTGGAGAAAAGTTTGAAATCTCATCCACATGTCCCACTCTGTGCTCTGTTTTAATTTGTTCAATATTCAATGAAACAATTGAATATATTTGAATACCAATCTGTCTATATAAAAAAAGCGAAATGCCACTCATGCATCATCACAAAATCCCCAGAACCGTCAAGCCTACAAACTTTAAATTTGGCACGTATCTTCCTTTTGGCTTCTAGGGGCTCACTAAGAAGGGATTTTTCCAACTGACCATCAGAGCATTTTAAAGTATTTTGTGTATTATTGTAATTATTAACACACTCTGATGCTAAGGAGTTCTACTCCCCCTCCCCACCTGAAATGAAATCTCTTCCAAATGCAAAAGACAAGCAGAGGAGTTTCAGTTTCAGAGCACCAAGCAGCTTTAATGCAGAACAGTTGAGCTAAGCCATGCCCAGACTCCTTGCTGTCTCCTTCTTGCTCACACAGCAAATACTATTTCAATTTCCATGTTTCAGTTTCCAAGCAGCCCTCAACTCTCTCACACACTGACAGGATGCTAGCCAGATGAACACTGATGGATGCTGGTAGGCAGAGGCAGAATTTTTTCCCCTTATTTTCCTCCCCAAAAACTAAGCCCGATCACATAGTTTTGTAACGAAGCACGGATACTGAGCTACTATTCAAATACATTTCAAATTTCTTTAATTTCACACACCGTGCTTTGTGAAGAGTTGTCGGCCGAGTTCTTCCACAGGGTAACAAGTCAGAACCTGCCATTCCTCTGCTTCCTGAAAAATATATTTTTGTGAAGATTGGATGTGACTTGAAATGTGGAATTGCATTCTGGACATGTCCAAGCAAGCCAGAGGTGGTCCTCGACTTACAACAATTTGTTTAGTGACCGTTCAAAGTTACAACAGCACTGAAAAAAGTGACTTAACACCGTGTTTCATACTTAACAACCTTTGTGGCATTCCTGTGATCATGTGGTCAAAATTCAGACGCTTGGGAGCTTATGACCGTTGCCGTCTCCCAAGGTCATGTGATCATCTTTTGCCATGGGGAAGCCAGATTCACTTAACAACCAAGTGACTGATTTAACAACTGTGGTAGGAAAGGTTGTAAAATGGGATAAAACTCATGTAAGACTTGTCTCATTTAACAACAGAAATGTTGGGCTCAGTTGTGGCCATAAGTCAAGGACTACCTGTACTTAAGTTGTTTTTTTTTAATATAACTTGTAAACGAACTTGTACAATAGTTTTTTTACCTCAGTTAAAGTTAGTTTTTTTAGCTTAAGCTAATCTTAGTTGAACTATGACAAACCAAGTTTAGTCTGTAGGAAGTTAATACCCACCCCTCTCCTAGAAAAATGAAATATCCGAGGAAATATTAAAAAGGCAGAATATTTCCCCTAAAAAGAGTAGAAACTCAGAAGCAGAAACTCACCTCAGAAGCTCAGCCCCCCCTCCACCTTTATTAATGGGTGGGCCATTAAAGCCTGGGACAGAATATTCTACATAACAAAGTTCTCCTCCAGGTAGAGTTATAATAGGAATTGCCCAAAGCCCTTTCATTACATCATCCAGCAAGGCTCAACCAAGCCTGGAACTCAGGACAGCCTATAGAGTTGCCCCTTGCATGGCCTCATGGGAGTCTGACAGCCAATCAGAATCCAAGCTCCAATTCAAATTTCACCAAAGGGTATAAAACCCAGGCGCTTTCAGCATCTCAGCCCTTCCTTCTTTGGAGCTCCAAGCCATGTGGTCCTGCTGCCCACCATTATGCTGCCCACCATTAAACCATCTTTCCAAACAGCCTCCATGTTTCCGGTGTCTTTTTCCCCGCTTGGAACTGAACCCAGAAGGATTTTTCTTCCAACAAGTCTTAGTTATCTGAGTTACTGAATTAATCTATTTCCACTTTTACATAATATAATGAACTATAAATTAGCCAACAGACTCAAATTTTCCAAACCCATGAAGAAATCAGCAGTGAAATTAACCCAGGGTAGCCTCTTGTGTGAATGCAGCTAAACAGAGTGTGTGTGCATAAGAAAAAGCAGAAATTATAGCTATCTACATCGGTTAAAGTCTTATTACTATTAGTTCTTGACTTATGCCCACAGAATTTCCATTGCTAAGCAAGACAGTTATAAAGTGAACCACACCCTGATTTTTACGACCTTTTGCCATGGGTGTTAAGTGAATCATATAGTTTTTAAGAGAGTTCCAGCTTCTCTCACTGCCCTGGCTTTGTCTTGAGTTTACTACTACCTGTAGTAGATTTCCTCCTAAAGCTGAACAGCCATGTCTGCTCCTTCAATATTATTCACACAACAAACTCAGGGTGGTAGGCCAGCGTGAAAGACACATAATTTCCTTCAATTTGCTCTAATATTGTAACACTACAAAGGAGCTTTCTTGCTTTTGTGCTCTATATTTATTTAAAATATTTATATCGTTCTTTTTAACGCTCTCAGCGGTTTTCGAGTAAAAGCCGAGTAGGCAATTTGCACAAACACTGACAAGTTTCTTAAACCACTGGCTCATGCTGTCGTTCAGTGTTTAGCCGCCTGGCAGTACCCAGTGTGTAGGTCAGACTACAACTCCCATCATCTCCTGGTGCTGATGGGAATTAAAATACAACCCACTCCTTTGATAACCGATCCTAGAGAAGTTAATGAGAGGCTGATGTAGGTAGTCCTCGACTTCCAACTGTTCATTTAATGACCGTCTGAAATCACAACAGCACTCAACAATGTGAGCTATGACTGTTTTTCACACTTGCTATCAACTCATAAAATATTTCTGTGGTCTTTTTAGAGTTGCCAACAGAAAGGGAGGGGGGAGCAGTGCGGCAGCTTGCAAACCGAAAGTGCATTCCATAAATGTTTTCAAAGATGGCAAATAGGTGACTGAAGTTTCTGCTGGGCAAAACTCTAACTGGAGAGCTGTCCTGCCCCTGTTGGAGACTGACTCCGAGGGAAAGGAGGAACAGCCAACAGGGAGTGGAGGTATGGCTCCGGAGGTTGTAGAGGAGGCTGAGGAAGGGCAGAGGCTGGCTGGGCAGTCAGAGGAAGACCCAGGTTCATCCCCTTGTCATCCTAGGGCACGCAGGGAGGAATAAAGAAGGGAACAACAAGGCTTATAGGAGAGGAAGTGGCCATGATCCCCCTCATCAGCTGCAGCTGGGGGGAATAGTATAAAGGAGAGGTGTTTAAAACACAGCATTGCTAGAAGCAAAGTGTGTTTTATTTCTGGCTGAGGTTTATCTTGGTTAGCATTCTTCCAACGGACTGTGCCTTGTTATCTTGAAGTTTGTAAATTCCTTCAGTTCGGTTTGTTTTGGTTTTTTATTTCTCCGTTATCTGTTCTTTGAGTTTGGACTATATTTCTTTCTTTTGGAGACTATTTTGGAAAGAGTTTAATTTCCGACTGCAAACAATTGAACAGTGAGGCCAAGTTGGAGGCATTAAAGGAAATTTATTTACGTTTGGGAATTTAGTATGTGTGTACTGCTTCTTGGGTCATCACAAGAGCATGATTGATGACTCTTGGCTATGGATGTGTCCCATTGGAGAATATGAATTACGATACACCCAGGAGATGGGGGGAAACCAAGGTCAAGAGTGACAAGGAATGATGTGTCTCAGAGTCGGCTATACCCAGGCAGTGCTGGCATGTTTACTCCTAATAAATCTTCTTTAAGCTTTGAAAATCTGGCGAGAGACTCATGATTGAAATGGGGGTAACTGCCAGAATTGTGACAGCTGCAACCATTGCAGGATCCCGTGATCAAAATTCAGACGCTTAGCAGCTGACTCACATTTATGATGTTTGCAAGAGTCCCTGGGGTCACGTGAACCCCTTTTGCGACCTTCTGACAAGCAAAGCCAATGAGATTCACTTAACAGCCACATGACTAACAATGGTGGAGATTCGCTTAACAACTGTGGCAAAAAAGGTCGCAAAACGGGGCAAAACTCAACCCCTGCCTTGCTTAACAACAGAAACATTTTGGACTCAATTGCGGTCTTAAGCCGAGGACTACCTGCAAAATGATTATTCTTGGAAATTGAATGCCAACAGATGAGAAAGTAATCCAAAAAATATTACAATGTGCAGAAATGGATAAATTAATGTTACAGTTAAGGAAAAAGAATAAACTAAATATAATCTCTTCATATGAAAGTGAAATACCACTCGTGCATCATCACAAAATCTCCAGAACCCTAAAGCCTGCAAACTTGAAATTTGGCACGTAGGTTCCTCTTGGCTTCTCGGTGCTCACTAAGAAAGGATTTTTCAAAATGACCATCAGAGCATGAGTATTTCCTATATTATTATTATTAACACGCTGTCTAATGCTAAGGAGTTCTACTCCCCCTTCCTACCTGAAAAGAAATCTTCTTCCAAGTGCAAAAACTCAATCAGAGGAGAGGAGTTTCAGTTTCAGTTTCAGAGCAGCAAGCAGAACAGTTGTTCTTTAGTTGTTCTTTAGTACAGAACAGTTGAAGCTAAGCCAACGTCCAGCGCTCCTTGCTGTCTCCTTATTCACAGTTTCAGTTTCCAAACAGCCTCAACTCTCACACCACTGACAGAACAGTAGCCAAGATGAATAACGATGGATGCTGGTTGGCAGAGGCACAATTTCCCCCCTTATTTTCCTTTCCAAAAATTAGGCCCGATGACATAGTTTCGTAGGGGAAGACGGGGTATCCAGCTAGTTCTTGATATGGGACTTATTTTTACCAATGGTTAGATAATAAAAGCAGAAGTTAGAAATATGGAGAGATAAAAAGGACTAATGTTAATAAAGGAGATTTTTTAAAGTAATAAGTAAAATATTATCATTATGTAGAATTATATGGATGTGATGTATTATTGTAAACATTTTGATTATGATTTAAAAATAATTGTACCCAGGCAACACACTTTTTGATTGAAATTGAATTTTAACATGTTATATAGATAAAATAAATTTTAAAAAATTAAAAAAGGAAAAGAATTGAATACTGAACATGAGTGCTGAACGGTGGGGTATCTTTGTAACTTTCCAACAGACTTCTGTTTCAGAAACCTAAAGTGCATTTCCCCCTCAGGCACACACCCTCACACACAAGAAAGTGTAGTGAAAGTTGGCGAGGACCTGGGTGTGTCGCATTCTTTGTCATGTCTAAAAACTGAGAATATAGTCAGGCGAGGATCCATGTTGTTCTGCCAAAGAAAGCTGTAATTATTTCCAACGATGCCCTTTTCTTCGAAGCGAGCATTTTCCTGAATTTCAGGCTCTGTTGGACTTTTGTGATTTTTTTTTTTGTGTGAACGCAGCATCATGGGCCTGGCTGAGAATGGTGTGATGTCACACACACACACACACACACACACACGTACTCAAATTGAGCCACTTAATCCGGAAGGCGAACCGACCTGTTTTTCTGGGTTTGCCCTACTCGAACGGTTGAGTTTTCATGACCCACTGAAAGATTTTTTTAAAAAAACAAACCAGTGTTGAAACTTACTGGCCATGTTGTGTGAATACGGCTGATTGGTTTTCTGAATGAGGTTCAGAATGCAGCTTTTTTTTGGGGGGGGGGGGNATGAGGTTCAGAATGCAGCTTTTTTTTTTGGGGGGGGGGAGGATGTGCAACAATTTTTCTCCAAAGTTAGGGGGGCTTTTCAGGGATTCTTTCTTGCAGGAGTGGAGGGCGAGAGAGCCAAGATGGCGATGCCTGCAAAAAGGAGAGACAGTTTGGCCTAGTGGTTGAAGAACCAGGGGAGAAAGCAGGTATCGAAGAGGGCTGGGCCAATCACCGGGAGACAGTGAGTTCTAGTGCCGCTTTATGCACAAAAGCCAGCTGGATCACTTCTGGCCAGTTGCTGGGAGTCGGTGAGTTCTAGTCCTGCCTTTGGCACAAAAGCTAATGGTGACTTTGGGCCAATCGCTAGGAGATGGTGAGTTCTAATCCTGCCTCAGGCAAAACGGCTGACAGTGTGTCTTTGGGACAATTGCTAGGAGATAGTGAGTTCTAGTCCTGCCTCAGGCACAAAAGCTAACAGTGTGGCTTTGACCCAGTTGCTAGGAGATGGTGAGTTCTAGTTCTGCCATAGGCACAAAAACCAGCTGGATCATTTTGGGCCAATTGCTAGGAGTCTGTGAGTTCTAGTCCTCCTTTAGGCACAAAAGCTAATAGAATTACTTTGGGCCAATGATCCAGTGGCTTTTGTGCCTAAGGCAGAACTAGAACCATCTTCTAGCGATTGGCCCAAAGTCACCCTGTTACCTTTTGTGACTGAGGTGGGACTAGAACTCACCGTCTCCTAGCGATTGGCCCAAAGTCATTCTATTAGCTTTTGTGCTAGAACTCACAGACTCCTAGCAATTGGCCCAAAATGATCCAGCTGGTTTTTGTGCCTATGGCAGAACTAGAAGTCACCATCTCCTAGCAACTGGCTCAAAGTTACCCTGTTAGCTTTTGTGCCTGAGGTGGGACTAGAACTCGCTATCTCCTAGCAATTGTCCCAAAGTCACACTGTCAGCCGTTTTGCCTGGGTAAATTGAGGACTACCTGTAATCTGATGACACACTTAACTCGTGTTTCATCTTTTGCACACTTGACTGAACTGTATTGACTGTTCGGTTACAATCCATTTTTGAAAATGGCCAACTAGACTTTTTGTGAATATGGCCTCCAGGTGTGTAACTCGTCTGGTGCCTCCCTTTGTGGACGAATTATGAAAATCTTGTCCATTGTGTGATCGCTTTTATATCAAATATATTTGTCACCCATCTGTGGAGGGTTTCACCAACAGCCCTCCACCTTTCCACCCTATATTTTCATCTCCCTCTTAAAGATTCCTCACGTTTGGTTCTGCGCCTTAAAAATTCGTATTTTCAAGCACCTAACTTAGCACACTAACAGTCCAGGTAGTCCTCAACTTATTCAGCCCCAAACTTCTATTGTTAAGTGAGACAATGTTCAGTGAATCTTGTGTCCCATGTTACGATCTTTCTTGCCACGGTTGTTAAGTGGATCTGGCTTCCCCATTGCTTGTCAGAAGGTCGCAAGAGGTGATCACGTGACCCGAGGACACTGCAACCGTCATAAATGTGAGTCAGTTGCCAAGCCTCTGAATTTTATATCATGTGACCCTGGGGGAGGCCTCCAACCATCATAAGCGTGAGAAACAGTCCTAAGTCACCTTTTTGCAGTGCCACTGTAACTTTAAATGGGTCACTAAATGAATTGTTGTAATTTGAGGAACATCTGTTATTAAATTTTAACTGTTGGGTGAAAAAGACAGAGAATACAGATTAGAGGTAACCACCTGACGTTATATAGTTCCATGTTCTACAAAGGTAATTTTAAAAATAAGGTTGTTTTTGAACCTGCAAGAGTTTCTTTTAAATACAGACTTTAAACAGATTAAACAGATGATCAGAGTTGAAAGGGACCTTGTAGGTCATTTAGTCCAGCCCCCTGCCCAAGCAGGAGACCCTACACCATTTCTGACAGATGGGAGTCCAATCTCTTCTTGAAAGCCTCCAAGGTAAAGCTCCCACAACTTCCAAAGGCAAAAGCTGTACCATGAGCTGATTGTCCTCCCTGTCAAAAAATGTCTCCTTATTTCCAGGTTAAATCTCTCCTTGATCAATTTCCATCCATTGTTCCTTGTCTGGACTTCAGGGGCTTTAGAAAATAGCTTGACCCCCTTCCTCCTCCTCTCTGTGGCAGCCCCCCAAATATTGGAAGATGCTCTCCTGTCTCCCCTGGTCCTTCTCTTCCCTAGACTAGCCAGGCNGATGCTCTCCTGTCTCCCCTGGTCCTTCTCTTCCCTAGACTAGCCAGGCCCGGTTCCTGTAATTGTTCTTCATATGTTTTAGCCTCCAGTCCCCTAATCTTCCCGGTTGCTCCTGGTTACTTTAAAAGGATCAATAAGAAAACCAGGTAGGGCCCTGAAAATTTAACCCTCCAAATAAACTGACCAAACCTGCCCAGCAGGTGGATGATAAAAAGATCAAAGAGCTGCAAAAATTCTTATTTATTGACAGTAAGAGGCAGCTCTGGGCTCCCCTGGTCACCTGCAGATGCTGAGCAAAACAAAATCAACGCTTTTTCTTCCATATAGCTAGTTCTGGACTTGCAACCACTGAATACAGAGTTCAATGAGTTGGAAGGGACCTTGTAGGTCATCTAGTCCAACCCCCTGCCCAAGCAGGAGACTACACAATTTCTAACAGACATTTGGCCAATAAAAGAATTCTATTCTATTCTATTCTATTCTATTCTATCCTATCCTATCCTATCCTATATATTTTATATTCTATTCTGTATATTTTATATTTCTATTTCTATTACCACACCACTAAACAAAGTGACTTATGACCACTTCTCACATTGAAATAGGGATCATTCAAAGTTACAACGAAACTGAAAAAAGTGACTTGTGACCACTTTTCACACTTATGACCGTAACAGCAAACCCAGGGTCATTGATCAAAATTCAATTGTGGTCACAATTCGAGGACTCCTTTGCAAACAGATTGCCTCACAGTCAGGAGGCTGTGAGTTCGATCCTAGGTAGAGGCGAATATTTGGAATAGACTCTCCTGCTCAAGCAGGGTGTTGGATGAGATGACCTCCAAGGTTCCTTCCAACTCTCTTATTCTATGAGAATCAGGTGCGCCCTAAATATATATATTTACCTGTTTCCTTGTTTGTGCATCAGAGTAGAGGTGCATAGGATGGCAGTGTGACAGTGTTGTGCGGTGATGTGCAAAAATCCTCCCAGCCTGTACTGTAACTCATCTATTTTCTATTAAAATAAAAAGAAATAGAAATAAAATACCATCTTTTTTATTTCCAACCCGGAGAGATTAAAATGTGATTATTCACAGAATGGCCTCAAGGGGGCAGCCTTTAACCACAAGTGCTTTTTACCTCTATTAAAAACATTCCACCCGTTTCTCCCCCTTAATACAGAAGAAGAAAAAAAGATCTGAAGCAGATTGCTTCTGAATTACAGCAATAAAACAATATATATATTTTAATGGTAGCAATTAAGCAATATAAGCCAAGCCTGTAAGCCAAGCTGCCATCAAAGGAACGGAATCCAGGCACAGAACTCCGGTTTGCTTAGAAATCCTAAAGGCAGAGAAGGCCAACCTTCCAGTTTCTTGCAACATGGGTCGGAGACCACCAGGAGATCCCACGATGGCAGATGCCAATCAGGAAGTATCCTGGAAAACATAGGGCCCCTTCATTTTTGCACAGTTGCCAAGAAAACGTCTTGGGGGCAACCCAGAGATCATCGGGAGCTGAGTTAAGGGGTGCCTTGGAGAATTGCTTGACCCCTTCCTCCTCTCTGTGGCAGCCCCTCAAATACTGGAAGGCTGTTCTCCTGTCTCCCCTGGTCCTTCTCTTCCCTAGACTAGCCAGGCCCAGTTCCTGCAACCGTTCTTCATATGTTTTATCCCCTCATCATCCTGGTTGCTCTTCTCTGCACTTTTTCCAGAGTCTCAACATCTTTTTTATGTCTCTTCTTTGTTGAAAGTGCTGAGATATTGGAAGATTGCTATCATATCTTTCTTTCTTTCTTCTGCCTTGGAAAATAGCTTGACTCCTTCCTCCTCCTCTCTGTGGCAGCCCCTCAAATATTGGAAGATGCTCTCCTGTCTCCCCCGGTCCTTCTCTTCACCAGACTAGCCAAGCCCAGTTCCTGCAACCGTTCATCGTATGTTTCAGCCTCCGGTCCCCTCATCATCCTGGTTGCTCTTCTCTGCACTTTTTCCAAAGTCAAAAATTTCTTCCTTGACTGCTTAACATTTACCAGAGTCCATCTCGATGTAATCTTAAAATTACGACCATTCGTTTAATAATCATTTGAAGTGAAAGCAGTGCTGGAAAAAAGGGACTTAATGATCGGTCCTCGCATTTATGACCATTTACACACACACACACATGCACACATAGACACACACTAACAGTAACGTGATTAAAAATTGGGTGCTTGCGAAACGGTATGTATTGTGACATTTTCAGAATCCTGGGATCGTAGATTTCCCATTTGCAACTTTCCCAGCCGGCTTCTCAGAAGCAAAACCAAAGGGAAAATCGGATTCACTAAGAATGGCATAGAGTAGAATACAGTAGAGTAGAATAGAGTAGAGTAGAATATGGAACAGAATAGAGTAGAATAGAATACAATAGAATACAATAGAATAGAGTAGAGTAGAGTAGAGTAGAATAAAATAGAATAGACTAGAGTAGAGTAGAATAGAATACAGTAGAGTAGAATAGAGTAGAATACAGTAGAGTACAGTATAGTACAGTACAATAGAATAGAATATATTAGAACAGTGGTCCCCAACCTTTTTTTGTACCAGGGACGAGTTTCACGCAGAAACACTTTTTCAAGGACCGGCAAAATCAATTCTTCCCCAATAGTAAAGGGCTTCTTAGCTTTAGCTAATATAAAATATATATTTTAATCATGATTATTCATTCTTTGCGGCCTGGTACAAAATGATCCACGGACCGGGACCGGTCCAGGGCCCAGTGGTTGGGGACCCCTGTATTAGAATATGGAATAGAAGAGAAGAGAAGAGAATATGGAATAGAACAGAACAGAACAGAATAGAATATAGAATAGAATAGAATAGAATAGAATATGGAATATAATAGAATAGAACATAATAGAATAGAATATGGAATGGAATAGAAGAGAAGAGAAGAGAAGAGAAGAGAAGAGAAGAGAAGAGAATATGGAATAGAACAGAACAGAATAGAATAGCTTTATTGGCGAAGTGTGATTGTACGCACAAGGAATTTATCTTTGGTACATATGCTCTCAATGTACATAAAGAAAAAGTAAAATACATTCATCAAGAATCACAAGATACAACACTTAGTGATAGTTATAAGTTACTAATAAGCAATCAAATCATACTAGGAAATAAATAAAACAATATAAATTGTAAAGATACAAGCAGCATAGTCATAAGTGGGAAGAAATAGGTACTAGGAAGTGTTATGATACTCTAGTTATAGAGGAATAATAGTAATACAGTCTTAGTAAATAAGTTGACAGTATTGTGGGAATTATTTGTTTAGAAGAGTGATGGCTTTTGGATAAAAACTCTCCTTGTGTCTCGTTGTTCTGGTGTGCAGGGCTCTATAGCGTCATTTGGAGGGAAGGAGTTGACCCAGTTTATGTCCGGGATGTGAGGGGTCTGTAGATATTCTCACAGCCCTCTTTTTGACTCAGGGTGCAGGATCCAGGTCCTCCATGGAAGGCAGGTCTCAGTGCCAGGAAATTTCTCCTTCGTTCCAGGTTGCTGCTCTCCTTGATGAGTTAACAGAGTGAGAGAATAACAGATTTTGGCAGGTTTGCTCTCCAAGCTTGTTTCAATTTAGTTTCTGAACGTCTTGTTACCAGACTAGGCAACGTCATCAGCAAAATTTTCTTCTCCTATTCTCCTTAGCTTGTAAATGTCTTGTGTGCCAGTGGGGTCAGTTGGTCATGGGATTGGTTTTTCGTTTGGAGCTGTATTTAAATTCTGAGCAGTGAATTGGTCCTCTTGTTGATTGGTTGCTTGAACGGTCCGGTTTCTTAAATATTTATATGTTAGATCTAGATCAAGGTATCAAAGGTATAGAAGGCAATAGCACTTAGATTTATATGCCACTTCACAGTGCTTTCCAGCCCTCTCTAAGCAGTTTACAGAGTCAGCCTCTTGACCCCAACAATCTGGGTTCTCATTTTACCCATCTTGGAAGGACTGAAGGTGGAGTCAACCTTGAGTCAGTCAGGATTGAACTCCTAGCAGTGGGCAGAGTCAGCTTGCATTGCTGCATTCTAACCATTGCACCCCCAAGGACGGATGGATGGATGAATGGAAGGAAGGAAGGAAGAATAGCCCTTAGACTTATATACTGCTTTATAGCCCTCTCTCAGTGCCCCCAACAATTGCCGCCACAATCGGAGTCCTCGTTTTACTGACCTCAGACAGATGGGAGGCTGAGTCAACCTTGAGCCTGGTGAGATTCGATCTGCCAAATTGCAGGCAGTTGGCTGCAGCAGAAGTAGCTTGCAGGACTGCACTCTAACCACTGCACCATCAAAGCCGGTATGCTGGTATTCGATGGAAGGAGCCATTAACAAGCATATTAGTCTAGCTATCTAGAAACTAAATTGGAACAAGCTTGGAGAGCAAACCACTGCCAACATCTAAAACCCGAGCTACAAGTATTTTCTATTATTTCAGAGAATAAAAGAGTTGGAAGGGACTTTAGAGGGCTTCTAGTCTACCCCACCGCTCAAGCAGGGAACTCTATACCTAAATAGCTACGGAGATGCTTAGTCCTCCAGGTTGTGCTTGTTCCCAAAGAGGAGGAGGAGAAGGAGAAGGAGAAGAAGAGGAAGAGGAAGAAGGAGAAGGAGAAGAAGAAGAAGAAGAAGAAGAAGAAGAAGAAGAAGAAGAAGAAGAAGAAGAAGAAGAAGAAGAAGAAGAAGAAGAAGAAGAAGAAGAAGAAGAAGAAGAAGAAAGTATTGCAGGGTCCTTGGTGCTCTCTAAGCTTGGTTGTTTTCATGCAGACATTTCATGACCCATCTAGATACCATCATCAGTGCTAGGAGGGAAAGGGGATTGTGCTGATGAGGTTACCTAGTTGGGTCATGAAACATATGCAAGAACACCACCAAGCCCAGAGACCACCAAAGGACCTTAAAAAAACAAAACAAAAATTGGTGAAACCCTGGTTGAGATCCGGTTTGCTTTTTTCTCCAAAGGGATGGAAGGAAAGGAAGATGGGATAGCTAGACCGGACAAGGACTCGATCCCTGAATGAAGATCAGAGCTGGGAAATTCAATGCCAAAGAGAGAGAAAAAAACACTGAGATTTCTCTCTCGGCCAAGAGAGCAATAGGATTTGTTTCCCTTCCCCTGCCGGCCCTCAACTTCCTACCATGGCATTGCAAATGGACCAGACCAGGTTTCTCCATCATCCCTGCGATGCCTGAGGTAAAATGCCTGAGGGATGAGTAGGAATCACTTCTTGCAAAGGACCATTTTGACCGAATATGGCTGTGCACAGCCACCTGGGCCCCTTCTTCCCCGGTTTCTAAAATAAATTTCTTTTTTTCCCCTTAGTTGCCAGCTTGGCTTTTGAAACCCAGACTCGAGGAAGCTATAGATGAGGGGTCATGCCCCTGTCGGAGTCTGCATCCGAGGAGGAAGACGAACAGCTGACAGGGAGTGGGAGTGTGGCTCCTGTTGGCATGGAGGAAACTGGGGACGGGCAAAGTCCGGCTGGGCAGAGCAGGGGAGATATCGAACAAAGGAGAGGGAGTTCAGAGGAAGACCCAGGCCCACCCCCTCTTCATCCTTCATCGGGGCATGCAGGGAGGAATGGAGAAGAGAGCAATGTGGGTTGCATGGTTTATGGGGAGGAAAGGGCCCTGATTCCCTTCATTAGCCACACCCAGGAAGAGAATTTAAAAGAGATGCAAGCTGCGTGCGGCAGCTGCTGGGAGCAAACATGACTTTATCTTGTGGCTTATCTGTGCTCCTGGCGTTGTCAGCTATGGAATCATGATTCATCGCTGCCACATAGCTGGAGAAAGTGGGAGTGGGTGGTGTTAACTGAATAGCTCTTAGTAGACAAAATATAATTCTTTTGATAGTTCAATGCTAAAGAGTGTGGTGCAGAAAGAAAGAATTGAAACTTACTTTGGGATTGATTCATGTGATGTGATGATGAGTAAAAAGGGGATGGTTTGTAGGTTGGGACATTGTAGGGAAACCAGGAAACTTTTAGTTTTGGAATTCCACAGATGTGCCAGATGCTATTCTAATAAAAGTACTTTGAGATTATGCTTGTCTTGGAGTTACTGACAGGAATGGATGTTCCCTGGAACGCTGACAGGCGTCTCCCCAACCGTGTGAGCTTTGCCGTGACTTCAAGTCTAAAATTCTTGCTCCTGCCCTGCCAAAACAATTACTTCAGTTTGGCTTGTTTGGACTTTTAAGTTACAGTTTGTGTTGCTCATGTTTTGGACTTGATTCTCTGCAGCCCAAGGCTGCTCCTGAGAGAGTTTTTCTCGATCCAGAAGGTGACCTGGATATTGGGGGCAAAGTTGGAGATAATAAAGGGACTCTTATTGATTACCTGACTGTGTGGCCTTTGTGCCATGCCCCTTTGGGTCATCACATGAGCTGGCTGGCTTCAAGGGGAGAGGAAGGGGGGGTGGTAGGTATTCAAAGGGGCCTCTTTCTGGATCTGTAAATGATACCCTCCAGTGCCATCACCTGCCACAGCTGTGGTTTGTTTCCTGTGGTTTCTGTACACTGGGCATCTTCATTTATTTAACTGTCCCAATCTGAGGAATGGATTACCTTACAGGTAGTTCTCCACTTACCACCCCAACTGAGCCCCAAAATGTCCGTTGATAAGCGAGGCAGTGGTTAAATGAGTTTTTGCCTCATTTTGCGACCTTTCTTGCCACCATTGTTAAGTGAATCACTGCCGGCAAATCAAGAGTTCATCCATATATTCAGTCAAAAAGCCCAGTATTTGCCATTGGTCAACCCCCATACAGGTGTACACAGGTCATTAGGGCAGAAGGTAGCATAATGGAATTCCCTGGTTCTGGGGAAAAACCTGGATCAGAGGTCTCCATCTGAGGAGGAAGAGGAGGAAGGAAGGAAGGAAGCAGGAGGAGAAGAGGAGGCAAGAGACAGAAGAGAAGGAGAGTGGGAGGAGGAGGAAGAGAAAGACAGGTGGAGGAAGAAGAGAAGGAAGAAAGGAAGACGTAGGAGAGGAGGAGAGAGGAAGAAGAGAAAGAGAGGAGGAGGAGGAAGAGGAAGACAGGAAGAAGAGAAGGAAGAAAGGAAGGAGAAAGATGGAGGAGAGGAGGAGAGAAGAAGAAGAGGGGAGGAGGAAGAGGAAGACAGGAGGAGGAGGAGGAGGAGTGGAAGGAAGAAGGAGAAGAGGAGAGAGGAAAAAGAAAGAGAAGAAGGAGAGGGGGAGGAGGAAGCGGAAGAGAGGAGGAGGAAGAAGAAAGGAAGGAGGAGAGGAAGAAGAGAAAAGAAGGAGAGTGGGAGGAGAAAGAGGATGACAGCAGGAGGAGGAAGAGAACGAAGGAAAAAAGGAGGAACGGAGGAGAGGAGGAGAGAGGAAGAAGAAAGAGGAGGGGANCGAAGGAAAAAGGAGGAACGGAGGAGAGGAGAGAGGAAGAAGAAAGAGGAGGGGAAGGAGGAAGAGGAAGACAGGAGGAGGAGGAAGAGGAGTAGAAGGAAGCAAGGAGAGAGGAAAAAGAGAAGGAGAGGGGGAGGAGGAAGTGGAAGACAGCAGGAGGAAGAAGAGGAGGAGGAAGAAGAGACCCAGAGAGAGAAGAGATGGATAAGAAGAGTAAGAATAAGAAGGAATAAGAAGGGAGCATTTGCACCAATCCTTGTGTGTCCAATCACACTTGGCCAATAAAGAATTCTATCTTCTATCTATCTAAGGAAAGGAATAAGAAAAGGAGGAGGAAGAGGATCAAGAAGAGGAGAAGGAAGAGGAGAAGAGAAGAGGAAGAAGAGGAGGAAGTAGAGAGGAAGAGGAGGAAGAAAAGGAGGGAGAAGAGAGGTGGAGAAGAGGAGGAAGAACAGAAGAAGAACAAGCGGTGGAGGAAGAAGACAAGGAGGAAGACGAAGAGGGGGAAAAGGAGGAGGAGGAAGATGATGATCCTCCTCCTCTCAGGTTGCATCAGGAGGACATTCCAGATGTCGGCATTTAGAGGTTCCTCCCAGGACCTTCTCGCTCCACAAGGGAGCATCTCTTTTGCAAGAAGGACGTGGCTCCTTGGCCGCCCCAGTTACGCACACGGAGACTCTGTTGAAGTTAGCCGAAGACAATGTCTGGTTTATGCCTGTCCAGACAAACCACGCAAGGCCTTTGCTCACCGAAACCTGCGGAGACGAGGGCTGTGTTCCCACACTGCAGTGACCTGCAAGCTTGGGTAGAGCCGTTTTATCCTTGTTCCACGGGCGGTGGGCATTGTGTGAATTGAGCTCCACCAGAATAGAGCCGGAAGGGACCTCGGAGGCCTTCTAGTCCAGCCCTTTGCTCAAGAAGGAGACCCGAGACTAGTGATGGCTAATCTTTTTGGTACCGAGCGCTCAAAGTGTGCACCCCCAAAATGCAATGTGCATGCCCCCATCCCCTGTGCATGCATGCATGTCTTTTGCACATGCGTGCGCATCTCCTGTGCATGAGGCCCCCTAGGTGCCCCGTGCATGTGTGCCGGAGACCCAAAGACCAGCTGGCTGGTGGGAGGTACGCATGCGTGGCAGAATTGATCTGGGGCAATGGCTCATGTGCCCACAGAGAGGGCTCTGCGTGCCACCTGTACCTTAGGTTCACCAAAACCTTTGCCAACTTTTTGGACTTCAGGGACCACACCAAAGTTATAATTTTAAATCCCGCGGACCAGAGACCCTGGGAAAATCCCCCCAAAAATTCTGCAGGAAAATCCCTCACCCCGTTTTCCTACCGATTGATCGTTCTTTACTTGGGATCGCAGGATACTGTCTCGGGGGGGGGGGGGGNGAGCAGGAGGCCTTGCAGGGTCCCAAAGACCCATTTCTGGCGGAGTTTGGGGGAGAGAAAGAAAGACTTCGGCTGCTTTCCTTGCGTGCAGCCAAAAGCAGAAGAAGAACGAAGCGGACAGAAGCAGCTCGGTGGGCAGGCCAGGTGAGTGGGGCACGTAGGGAAAGTCCCCCCCTTCGCCCTTCCCCCCCTCCCCTCACTACCTCTTGTTCACAATGCAAGCAATGCAAGCCTTGGGTTCCCGCAGGCCATGTGGATGGCACAGCCTTGTGTTCCCGCACAGCCTGGATTGCTTTGGGGAGGCGGACATTTCTCTGTGGACCACCAAAATGGTCCCCGGCACACTGGTTGGCGACCCCTGCCCTAGACCCTTTCAGACAAATGGCTTTATCAAATCTCTTTCTTCAAAGCCTCCAGTGATGAAAGCACCCACAACTTCTGGAGACAAGCAGGACCACTGAATAATTGTTTCGGAAGTTTAAAGTCCACGTCAAGCGGTCAAGTTTGTGTCACACCCTGTGAAATTCTGCAATGAAGAGAAACTCACTGAAAAAAACCCACAAACCCTGCTGGCAGATATAAATGTATCCCATTCATTACAATTCTATGGCAAGGAGTTCCAGAGATTAATCTTGCAACGAAACCCCATCCTTTCCATTTCCTTTTTATCAGTTGCTTTTCCGGGTTTTGTGATAATAAGGAAACTGCGTCTTCTCCCCAAGTCGTGTGATCTTATGCATTTTTAGCATTTTAAGGCATCTCCAATTCCTCTGTGTGTGTGTGTGTGTGTGTGTATATATGGTGTGTATGTGTATGGGTGTGTATATGGGTGTGTGTGTATATATATATGTGTGTCTGTGTGTCTATGTGTATATGCATATATATATATATGTGTTTGTGTGTGTATGTGTATGTATATGTATATATGCAGTTCAGCTTCCTTCGGGTATTATCCCACATCATTGTAGTGCCCGCGAAAACTTAAAAAAACAAATATATAGATATAGATATAGATATATTTGTGTATATATGTGTATGTATATACATATAGACATACATACACATATATACACATATACGTTCACACACACACATATATATTAAAGACATCTTCAGTTGAAAAGCATCATATTTTCTAATCATCTGTTTCTCTTTCGGTTTTTTTGCGACTTTCTTTCTCCATTTTTAAGAAGAAAACACAAGATGTCAGGGTTTTTGTTTTTAAAAAAAAAACACATTTTGAGCTTTTTCAGACGGGGGAGGGGGAATTGCAGGGAGAAAAAGGCATGCACGAAGTTCGTGTGCATAGAAACAGCATGCAGGGAAAGCCTCGCGCAAATTCGCACCAGGGTGTCCCAGCCACAAAAAGCACAAAATAAGCACGTTAGGATGGCAGGTGGCCAGACTGTGGGGTGCCTACATTCACAGACACGCGGTGCTCGCGACCAAAACAACATATACAGAGGTTGGCACGCGGCAGCACCGAGAATGACCACGTTCGCACGTGCATCGTTTTGCCTGTTTGAAACGCCTGCCCCAAAAGCGAGCTTCATCCAAAGGTTTCAATGCGGATCCAGCCTGCGGGAAAGAAGCATCCGTGATCGTCTTGCTCTCCTAACCTTGGCAGATGGAAAAACGATCCCAGATGTGCCCGTTCACACGGTACACCAAACACCAGCCTTGCAAGGGGAATCAAAACACGGATCGGGGCACAAAGGCACGGAAAACGGGTCAGCACAGCAGAACCGAGCCGCGCGCGAGGATGTTGAGTCCCTCCGTCCAAGGCACGAAACGAATTCACTCCCTGCAGGACTCGCAAGATATCCCGCGTGCACGTGTGAATGCTCTTCGGAAAGGCTCGTTTGTTTCCCTCAACCGCTGGAAACGCAAACCCAAGGCTGGAGCTATTTCTTTATTTCTGGCAGAAACGCAGGACCGCATGGATCACGAAATTTTCTAGGCTCAGCCCCCCCCCCCCCCCATTAACACGTGAACGCTTTTTTACACGTGAAACGCGCGGCGCGGAAGTTCCTCCGCCGGCAGAAATGGGGTGGCGAAGAAAAAAAAAAAGGGGGGGGCGTTTGCCAAATCACGGCAGAGGCGCTTGGACACGCGATTCGGCTCTTGTCCCGTTTCTCACACGCGACGCTTGTCTGCAAACCGTGACCCGAATTCCCGGACGCGCGTGAGAGCAGCTCGCGAAGGATCGTGCGCGGGACGACGTATCGTGCGACAGGAAAGCGACTCCACAAAAGATTAATTTGGGTTAGTTTCTTCTGGCCGGGCATGTTGCCTGGAAACTGGCGTGAGGAGGGGGTTGGGCTAACGACCCTCGAAGGTCTTTCCGACGCTGCTTAGTCTGTTAAAAGGGGGGCTATTTCAGCAACTGGGTTTAAAACATGTGTTAATTCATGCTCCTTGCTCTTCTAGGTCGTTAAAACGTGATGTTAAAGGTTAATCTTACTGTTAAAAGAATTTGGTCAAAAGGGTTTTAATATATATATATGATAAATATTAAATATATATATGTGTGTGTGTGCTGTTCATATATATATATAAATATATATATATATAAAAAACATATATATATAAAAAAACATAATAATATATATATATTAATATATAATATATATATATAAATATATATAATATATAATATATTAAAACACACATATATATATATATATACATATACACACACACACACATACACACACATATATTATATATATAAAAAAGCATCTTTTTCAAGGGTTATCTTTCCCCATTTGCCAGAAATTAAAACCAAGTCTCCTCAGGACATGGAGGGGATCTACCCACCTGGACTGACAGGCAAGGCTCTGATCTTTACACAAAGACCCTTTGCAATGTTAATTAAACGCTGCTTGTTTATATTCTTCTCTTTGTTATTTCTGCCGTTTTGAATTGGAGGCTTTTTGCTAAATAAACAATAATTCCGAACTTAAATGGATTTATGGGCACCAAGAAGGGGTAAAAAAGATGGGAGATTTTAAGAATTTAATGAAAAGAAGGACTGGGGTGATATGATAGAAGTTTTTTTTACAGAATAACAGAGTTGGAAAGGAATTGTAGGTCATCTAGTCCAACCCCCTGCCCAAGCAGGGGGCCCTACACCATTTAGAGAGATGGCAGTCCAGTTTCTTCTTAAAAGATTCCAGGGATGAAGCTCCCACAACTTCTGAAGGCAACTTCTGTTTCATGGAATATAGAATAACAGAGTTGGAAGGGAGCTTAGAGGTCATCTAGTCCAACCCCCAAGCCCAAGCAGGAGACCCAACTACACCATTTCTGACAGAGGGCAGCCTAGTCTCTTCTTGAAAGCCTCCAGGGATGAAGCTCCCACAACTTCTGAAGGCAACTTCTGTTCAATGGGTTGATTGTTCTCACGGTCAGGCAATTTCTCCTTAATTCTAGGTTGAATCTTCCAATATTTGAATCTTCCAATATGTGAGGGGCAGCTACAAAGAAGAAGAGGGGGTCAAGCTATTCTCCAAAGCCCCTGAAGGCAGGACAAGAAGCAAAGGTTGGGAACTCATCAAGGAGAGAAGCAACATGGAATTTCCTGACAGTAAGGACAATTAACCAGTGGAACTACTTGCCACCAGAAGTTGTGGATGCTCCATCACTGGAAGTTTTTTAGAAGAGATTGGACAACCGTTTGTCTGAAATGGTATATGGTCTCCTGCTCAAGAAGGGGGTTGAATGAGAACAGGGGTTGCCAACTTTTTGGACCTCAGGGACCACCAAATTCATAATTTTAAATCCTGCAGAGCAGAGACCCTAGGAAAAAAAGTCTGCAGGAAAATTCCCTTCCCCCTTTTCCTACCGATCAATCGAGAGAGAGAGAGAGAGAGAGAGAGAGAGAGAGAGAGAGAGAGAGAGAGAGAGAGANTTCTCTCCCCCGAACTCCGCCAGAAATGAGTCTTTGTGAGACTTGTCATGCCAGTGGAGCCTCTTGGAGCAGGAGGCCTTGCAGGGTCCCAAAGACTCATTTCTGGCAGAGTTTGGGGGAGAGAAAGAAGGACTTTTGCTGCTTTCCTTGCATGCAGCCAAAAGCAGAAGAAGAAAGAAGCGGAAAGAAGCAGCCGGGTGACCAGGCCAGGTGAGTGGGGCAAGTTGCCCCCTCCACCCTTTTCTCTCTCCCCTCATTTCCTCGTGTTGTTCACAATGCAAGCGACACAAACCTTGTGTTCCCGTCGGCCACTTGGGCAGCGCAGCCTTGTGTTCCCTCACAGCCTGAATTAATTGTTTTGGGGGGTACTTTGGGGTTGACACTTCTCTGCGGACCACCAAAATTTTCTCGCGGACCACCAGTGGTCCCCAGCCCAATGGTTGGTGACCACTGGACTAGATAACCTCCAAGGTCCCTTCCAACTCTATTATTCTGCTAAGGTTATCCGGGAAACAGATGGCAAGGAAGTTTTAAGATTTCTGGTTTTGAGGTTGACTGAACTCAGTTGCGTGAACTCAGCCCATCTGGACTGCCTCTCCTTCATCTAGTCTGTGAGCCCAGAAAAAAAATGGATTTTAAATTTTTATTGCTAATGGAAAAAGAGACAAAACAATACTTCCTTGAGAGTACAGTAAAAGAATAAATACGTTGCCATGATGAAAAGATGCTAGAACATCAGGTGAAAAAGGAAAAGAAAAAAAGGGGACACCTGTGATATGAATATAAAATTAATTATTACAGAGATCAAATCTAGGCCATACAGAAACTTAATCTCTCCTCCCCTGAGAACTGCCTGGAATCCATTCTTTCTGTTGAGGTGGCACAATTTGCTTCGCCAAATCCCAGATCTAATAAAGGACAGAGATTTTTTTTATCAAGTGTCAGATTCCATATTTGGAGGTGATAATTCAGCATCACATTTACATCTTCCACTAGTAAAGTATTTCATTTTTTCCCAAGGTTACTTTATCTACGGAAGTCCAGTTGAAGTCCATGCATGCCAGCCGGGGGATTCTGGGAGTTGAAAAACAGTCCTAACCTGCTTTTTTCAGTGCCATTGTAATTTCCAACAATCACTAAATGAATTGCTGTCAATCAATCAATTAGAATAGAGCTGGAAGGGACCTTGGAGGTCTTCTAGTGCTACCTAAGACTCCTTGTATAGTTAAGACTGGCCCATGGCCCCCTTCGCTCCTGGGGAGGAGGACACAACAAATGGCTAAATCCTGAAAGAAAGAAAAAACCAGCAGGGAAAAAGAAATCGCCAAAGAATCCATTCCCAAAGGCCCCCAGGAGGAAGATTCATTAATAAATAGTTCATAATTATTATACAAGAGCCAGTTGTAAAGCATCTCTTCCCTTCCCCAAAGCCCAGCTTTGAGAAAGCTTATTTATTTGTTTGTTTTTCTTCAAGGGAGCTGGAGCTCTTCACATCCATCTGCCACAATGTACACATACACACACACACACACATCTACACACACACACACACACACACACACACACACACACACACTCCCTTTGATCTGGCACATCAAAGTCCTGGCCATTTCCTCCTGGTTTTGTTTCTTTCTCGTTTTTTTTTTCTTCTTGAGAGGCTACAATTCAGAAAAGATCCCTTGTCCTGCAACTCATACGGGTCCATTTGAAAGCGGTGTGGGGTTTGGCCAGAAGGGGATATGCAGGAAAGTCTATTTTCCAAAGCATCAGAAGGCCAGACAAGAAGCAACGGATGGAAACTAATCAAAGAGAGGAACAACCTGGAATTCAGGAGAAACTTCCCAACAATGAAGACAATTAACCAGTGGAACTGCTTGCCACCAGGGGTGGGATTCTACCAGTTTGCACCTATTTGCTAGAACCGGTTGTTAACATTCTAAGCAGTTTGGAGAACCGGTTGTTAGAAGAAATTACTGGGCTAATTCTGTAAGGAAGGCAGGAAGGAAACATTCTGGTGTTGCTTACAGAAACTGCCTCTCCATTAACCCTTATTACATTCTTGGCAGGACGAGGCTTCCTGTCTCAGGAACATCTCTGGAGTTTTTTTCCCCTCCTTTGCTGGTACTTTGCTTGTGTGGAATGACCATTCAAAGTTACAATGGCACTGAAAAAAGTGACTTATGACCATTTTTCACACTTATGACTGTTGCAGCATCCCCACAGTCATGAAAGGTCAGGCGAGGAGATGCGTGCCTCGATGTGAGTGATGTTGAGTTGGCCACACCCAGCCAATAACATGACCACCAAGCCATGTCCACTCAGTCACATGACCACCTAGCCACGCCCACCACCTAAGCCACACCCACATAACTGGTTGTTAAAAAATTTGAATCCCACCCCTGGGCATGTGAGTGTACTTTCAACACATAACAACAAAGAGGTTAGCGATCACTGGTATAGAGGCTCCTGCCTCAACAGCGGGTTGGCCTAGACCGGGGTCGCCAACATTTTGGTGACCACCAAACTCATAATTTTAGATCCCACAAACCATTAATATGAATTTTGACTGATGGTGGCTTGCTGATGTTGGTGGGAGGGGGAGAGAGAGAGAGAAAGAGAAAGAAAGAGAGGGAGAGATCTGATCTAACCTCTCCCACTCCCTCCCCCCCCCCAAACACACAGGCAGGGTTGGGATTCAAATTTCTTAAAAACCGGTTCTTGGGCATGGTCTAGATCAGGGGTCCCAACCTTTTGGACCTCAGGGACCACGAAACTCATAATTTTACATCCCAGGGACCACTAACTGGTTTGGTGGGTGTGGCCTAATTTGTGGGTGTGGCTTGCTGGTTATGTGACTGGCTGGGCATGGCTTGTATGTAAATATTATAAATATTTATGTAAATACTGATTTTTTTTATTAAAAAAAGAGCCACTTTTATCCAAAATCAGGCAAAGCAGGCAGGCATATTGAGTTGCTCACAGAATCACAGATTCATTCAGAGATCTATCTTTCTGCCATTGACTATCTGTGCATGTCACATAAAATTTGCTTGCAAGCAAACTCACAAAGTTAACTCACAACCCACCCTGTGGATAAATATTGATTTTTTTTTTATTTAAAAAAGAGCAACTTTTTCCCCAAATCAGGCGAAGCAGGCAGGCAGATTGAGTTGCTCGTTGAATCACAGATTCACTTAGAGATCAATGATTCTGCCATCGGCTATTTGAGTCTGCACTGAATAATAGACGCTTCAGTCCTCAGGAAGGTTTGGCTCTGCTTAAAAGCAGAGCTGAAAATCTAAAGATTAGCTAGAAAGCAAGAAATCCAACCGTTTCCTGCTTTCTAGCTAATCTAAATCTGGCACAGCATGATATGATAGCAGTCTTCCAATATTTGAGGGGCTGCCCCAAAGAAAAGGGAGTCAAGCTATTCTCCAAAGCACCTGAGGGCAGGGCAAGAAGCAGTGGATGGAAACTGTCCTGCCCCTGGTGGAGACTGACTCTGAGGGAGAGGAGGAACAGCCGACAGGGAGTGGAAGGGTGGCTCCAGAGGTTGTGGAGGAGGCTGGGGAAGGGCAGAGGCTGGATGGGCAGTCAGAGGACCCAGGCCCACCCCCTCTCCATCCTAGGGCACACAGGGAGGAGAGGATAAGGGAGAGACGTGGTCTATGGGGGAGGAGAGGGCCTTGATCCTCTTCATGGGCTGCAGCTG